>CAUYRT010048680.1:0-10605 GCA_963574885.1 Lepilemur ruficaudatus
TTTTAAGAAGGGCTGCACTGACTCTATTATATAGTAGCGCCCTTTCCCATGAGCAATGATGGGGTGTGCTCAATTGTGTGTGTGACTAGGGTCTTCGTACTCTTACTGCATGGAACTATGTACAATAGCCCACATGTGTAAGAGGAGACACGTTCAAACAGAAAGCGATCCCTTTCAGGCATGTCTGCAGAGCTTGGGCACTGGGCCCCCTGCGTGCCTCTCCTTAACAAAACCTAAAGTGATTTTTAAAACTTATATAAGAAATAGTTGGAGTGACTGAATCCTACTGTGGAGTGAATAACATGCAATTCGCTAAAAACTTTACTTAAGGAAATTATAAATCTATGATACATATTTTATTATTAGTTTTACACACACCGCGTTATCAGTTAAGCAAACTACATAACACCACCCAGTTAAAGTGATATTTTTCTCAGGGAACAAGAAGCCTGGAGGCAGGAAGTTTATAGAGGAGGCAATGAAACAATGGTTAGTTCTAGCCCCTGGCTCCAGGACATCTGCTGAGCCCTATCAAACTGGCCATTTTTTTTTTTTTTTTTTTTTGTATAACAGCTGTTTCATTATTTACAAAAAGTTATTCATCTTTCTGTCTTCATTTGCTCAAAGTTAAAGCCCTAAAAGCTTTCTGCTTTGACTATCTGGAATGCCAGAAAACCATAACAAATACATTTAAAAAACAAACAAAAAAAACCCCCACACATTTTCATTGCTCTGGTGGTGTGTGTTCCTATACATTTTTTTTCATTTAAAAAAATCGAGATGAAATTTACATAAGATAAAATTTAACCGTTTTAAAGGTTAAATTTAAGGTGTACGAGTTGGTGGCATGTAGTGAGTGCATTTACAGTGCTGTGCAACCATCGCCTCTGTCCGTTCCAAACGGTATGTTTTGGAACGAGTGGGTGAATGTCAGGGATAACCTTGTCCTTTGTATTGAAAAGACTCTGTCAAACTGCCTGCCACTCTGACTCCAGGAGCCACAGGTTTATGGACCTAAACTTCTTTGTAGACTCTGTGTAAGGAAAAAGTCTCTTCCTGAGCAAACGTTATCAGGCAGTCCTCGCAGTGCTCAGAAACCTCTTGCTCTCCCATGCTCAAACGTCCCTCAGCTGCAGAGGGTGCAGTGAAACGATGTTTGCTTGCTGAGCATTCATTGTTAACCATTTTATGGCAGTTTAGTGGGCAGTGACATTCACACAAAAGCAAACAAACGACGACCAAACTGAGTCAGTGCCAAGGTCATGGCACGGTCATGGGTGGTGCCTGCACCGGACATAAAATTAGAAGCTCTCCTCTGATTCACCCATTGGGAAAGGAATTTTCCAGCTTATGGCCTGAAGATGAGTTATCTGAGGGCCAGCTGCCATTCAACCCAAACGACTTTTATGTGCAAGGCCCTCTTCCTGTCCTTGGCACTGTTCCCAAATGGCTCACAGGATCCTCATGCCAGTCCCATGAGGGAGGCAGGGCAGGTGTCGCCAGCATACAGGACGAGGAAACTGGGCTCCGAGAGTGTTGCCCGCAGTCTAACAGTGGCGGCTCCCTCCTTCACACACCTTCTCTAACTCCACAGACATGAAAAGGAGGAGTGCTATTCTATTACAGAATAGCTCAGAAAGAGGATGGTTTGATTGGACCTTTACAACCAGTATTTTTGAAACTGTGGATTTTTAATTTAGTGGGGTATGAACAATATGAACAAAAAATGAAATAGAATAGAATAATGAATAGCAGGGTGCCTTATGGACACAGAAAATATTCCTTCCTGAAATGTTTGCTTCAATTGTGTGTGTGTGCATGTGTGTGTGTGTACTGACTGGGTAATGATGTAAAATATGTTTCTTAATTTGGGTTATAGTTTAACGAGTTTAAAACCATGGACATAAATGCCTGTGGCCAGGTCAGAATCACTCAGACTTTTCCTCATCGCCAGCTTTAGGCCTCAGCTGAAGCTGAGGGTCAGCTTCCCTGACCCTTCAAATATGACCAGGATGGTCATGTCATGGGCGTGTTCAGAGTCCTCCTGTTGAGGTCATGTCCACTGTTCATCAGAGGCAAAAATTGAGCATGACAGTCTGTTCCTAGGGCAAGTTCCAAGAACTGAGGACACAGCCCTCATAGGGTTGTACACCTTTTCACTTTCCAGCTGTTACAACAGTGTCAGTTCTGGCCTTGCTGTCTCCAGTTATTCCCTGAATGTACTAGAGCATCCCAGGGCATTTCTGCAGCCACAGGCCTGGGCGCTCTGTGCGCTGACCTCCCTTACACTCCTAAGAACCAGGCTGCCAAACACTCTGGCTAAAATTACCCCCTGGCGGCCACCTGTTTAGTTCCTTTTATACTTGTGCCTCTTAGCAGTAGGCGCCCCAGATCATTTGCAGTTCCCCAAATTCTTTTTCATGGAAAGAAACATTGATTCCATTTGTTGGAGGTTGCAATTTGCCTTTTAAATTTTTGCTTCTGATCAACTTAAGTCTGATAGTTTGCTTTGGCAGTATATACCTGAAGGCAACCCAGACCGTTAGAGAGTAAATATTTAGCCAAATGATCAGCTAAAAAAATAATGCAGACAATTCCAATTAAGGCTCAGATTGATTTTTTTAACACGTTGGATAGATTAATTTTTTTAGTGTCCATAGATATAACTAGCCATAATAATCAATGAATAGCCATTTTGGTTTCTATTAATATTGCATTTTTGGTTTTGTTATTGTTATTGCTGTTTCGAGACAGGGTCTCACTCTGTTGCCCAGGCTGGAGTGCAGCAATGTGATCCTAGCCCACTATAGCCTCTAACTCTTGGCCTCAAGGGATCCTCCTGCCTCAACTATCTGGGACTACAGGTGCACACTGCCATGTCTGCTTAATTCTTAAAATTTCTTGTAGAGATAGGGTCTTGCTATGTTGCCCAGGCTGGTCTTGAACTCCTGGGTTCAAGTAATCCCTCCCTCAGTCTCACAACATGCTGGGACACAGGCATGAGCCACCCTGCCTGCCTGGCCATAATTTTGAAATTGTATTGCTTAATAAGAATTAATTGAAAGTACTGAGTATAAACCTCAGGATGAAACTATTGAGAAATAGTAAAGGCTTTAATGTTAGCCTTTCAACTATTTAGCAATATTGGTTTTGCCTAAATGTCCCGGATCTTCTGTATAGTACATGAAAGAGACATTTGGAATGTTAATAAGCCTGATAATGATAACAATAGCAATAGTGATGTTTATTATGGGCAAGGGCAGAGTGTTAATTATTTCATTTATTTCCTTTAATTCTTACAAAAAACCCTCTGAAGAAAATGTGACCATTTATTTTATTGTTAAGGAAACTGAGAATTATAAAGAAGATAAGTATGTTTAAGTTCTCACTATGAGGACACCAAATCCTCAGGCTGAGTCTGTGTGGAGGCAGAGGATCCAGCCGAGCATGAGAAGACGTTCTCAGCCCTTTTCATGGAGGGCTCATATGTTTTTGTTCCCCCTCCTGCCTGTTTGGCCTATCAACTCACCAGTTGCCAACAGCTTGGGGGTGGGAGGACCCAACACATTCCTGAGTGTTTACGGGATCCAGGGTGCAGTGAAGGCCTGGTTCCCAGGTCCCTCCACAGAAGGCCCAGGCATGGGTCTGCCTCAAATTCATGCCTTCAAGGGGAGAAGGACAGAGAGTTTGTGGTGAGAGACAGTGAGATGTGGACCCAATTCACATGGCAGGGAGATGAGGAGTCATGACTCAGGGGGGCCGATTAGTTTCCAATGGCTGCTATAACAAACTACCACAAATCCAGTGGATTAAAACAACTCAAATTTATTCTCTTACAGTTCTAGAAGTCAGAAGTCTAAAACGGGACACACTGGGCTAAAATTGAGGTGTCAGCAGGGCTGTGTTTTTTCCTGGTGGCTCTAGGGGAGAATCCATTTCCTTGACTTTTCACACTCCTGGAGGCTGCCCACATTCTCTGGCTTATGGCCCCTTCCTTCTTCAAAGCTAGCAATGGTGATTTAGTTCTTCTCACTTCAAATCACTGTAACCTGACTCCATAGTCACATCTCCTTCTCTGACACTTCTGCTGCCCTCTTCCACTTATCAGGACCCTTAAAATTACATTGGGCCCACTGGGTAATCCAGGATAATCCAGGATAATCACCCCACTTTAAGGTCAGATGATTGGCAACCAATATTCCAACTGCAACCTTCACTTTCCTTTGTCATGGAACATGCGTGGTCACAGAGTCTGGGGATTCAGACATAGAAATATTTGGGCACCAGTATTCTGCCTACCGCAGTGGGCCTCTTGGAGGAAATAACATTTGACTTGAGACCAAAAGGATGAGTAAATACCAGGCTGCCAAAAGAGGGAGCAGGACAGGTAGTATTCCAAGCAGAAGGAACAACCTGTGCAGGACTTGTGAAATGGAGAGGAGGTTGGCACATCTGAGGAATTGACAGTCAGCCTATAGCGGGAGGTCAGAGTGTGAAGAAGAACTTGGTAAGAGAAGCCAGACAATACAGGCTCCTAGGTCACGATAAGGATTTAGGGTTTTATGCTAAGTACAGGAGAAAATTATGGGAGGCTCTTAAGCAGCAGGAAAACTTGATCCAGATGGCTCTTCTCTGTGGAGATGGATAAGGGAGGCAGGAGTGGACATGGGCAATGAGTTACTATCATATACCTACACTCATAGAACTATTTTCCACCAAATTGGACAGAGACTGGCCAGATGTTCACCAAAATCCATTCCCTCTCCCTGGATATACAGTTAAATAGCATTTCCCAGCATCTTATATTTAAGTGGGGCTAGTTCTTGCCAATGGATTATGACCAGTGTTGGTAAAGACAGCAAATGTGCCTTCTTCATGCTCTTTCTCTTCTTTTTCTACAGAAATTTTAGCTACCATGTAAGATGATGGCTGCATTATAAGCAGGAAGGTGCCTGGGGCCCTGAGTGACACTATGGAGCAGAGCCCCATAACTATTCTGATTGGTGTGGATGAAAGGAAGCAGTAAACTTCATGCTGTTAAGCCATTCAGATTTTGGAATTATCTTTTACAGTAGTTAATTAATCCTAACTAATACACAAGCAGACACAATAAACAAAATAATTTCAAATTTTCATAAGAGCTAGCTATGAAGGAAATAAATGCATAATGTGATGGAGAATAATCAGAAGGGATGCTACTTCAGAAAGGGTAGTCATAGGCTGGGCGTGGTGGTTCACACTTGTAATCCTAGCATGCTGGGAGGCCGAGGCAGACGGATCGTTTGAGCTCAGGACTTTGAGACCAGCCTGAGCAAGAGCGAGACCCCGTCTCTACTAAAAATAGAAAGAAATTAACTGGACAACTAAAAATACACAGAAAAAAGAGCCGAGCATGGTGGTGCATGCCTGTAGTCCCAGCTACTCGGGAGGCTGAGGCAGAAGGATTGCTTGAGCCCAGGAGTTTGAGGTTGCTGTGAGCTAGGCTGATGCCACGGCACTCTAGCCTGGGGAACAGAGCTAGACTCTGTCTCACAAAAAAAAAAAAAAAGGAAAAAAAGAAAAGAGTGGTCATAAAAGGCATTTCTGATGAAGTGGTCTTTGACCTAAGGCCTGAAAGATGAGAAACAGCGGTTCTGAGAAGAGGGAAGGAAGAACTTTCTGGATAAAGGAACTAATAAACGTGAAGACCCTGAGTGGGAAAACATTTGACATGTCGGTAGGAGGAAAAAAGTGGCCAGTGCAACTGGAACCAAAAGCATGGTCACACACTCTCATTAGGGAAAGATTCCTAAAATGGCACCAGTCTTGGTCCATCTCCTACAAGTGCCAAAGTTCTGAAAGGGTGTCTCTTCTGGAAACTGTACACATGAGAAGCCTTCCCCTGCTCTTTTCCTAGCTGATGCCACTGGGCGAGGCCTAAGTGAGGGAGAGTGGTGCAAGGCGAGGTTGCAAGACTGGAATCAGGGAGGCTAGCCATTGCAGAAGTCTGGATAAGCAAGTCTGGTGGCTTCAACTAGGGTGGCGGCAGTGTTGATGGAGAGAAGTGAACAGATTTGAGATGCATTTTAAAGGCTGAGATAGCAGGACATACAAGATGGATGTTGACAGTGAGAGCAAAGGAAAAACTTCAGGATGACATCTGGGTTTTTGGTTTGAGCTTAAGTAGCTGATGGTGACATTTACTAAGAGAAAGACTAAGGAAGGAATAGGCTTCAGGAACAAAATTAAGAGACTCTTTTAGGCGTGCTAAGTGTGAGATGGCTAGTTACATCTAAAAGGAGATGTCAAATAGGTCGTTAGGTACGGAATCTGGAGTAGCAAACAGGAGGGCTAAAGATAGAAATCTGCAATCCTTGGGTGGTGTTTAGAGCCCTGGGGCTTGGTGAGACCATTAGAGAGAGGGTATGGTTTGAGAAGTTAGAGCCCCAAGGTATTCTAATATTTAGAGATCTTGGCCAGGCCTGGTGGCTCACACCTGTAATCCTAGCACTCTGGGAGGCTGAGGCTGGCGGATTGCTCAAGATTAGGAGTTTGAAACCAGTCTGAGCAAGAGCGAGACCCCTGTCTCTACAAAAAATAGAAAGAAATTATCTGGACAACTAAAAACATGTACATAGAAAAAATTAGCTGGGGATGGTGGCGCATGCCTGTAGTCCCAGCTACTCAGGAGGCTGAGGCAGAAAGGATTGCTTGAGCCCAGGAGTTTGAGGTTGCTGTGAGCTAGGCTGATGCCATGGCACTCTAGCCCAGGCAACAGAGTGAGATTCTGTCTCAAAAAAAAAAAAAAAAAAGTATAAAGCTTCTAACGGTACTTTTACAAACATCAAGTGATGTATCAGCTTCATTTTTTTCTTGGCAATATATTTTCAGGGTGTTTTTGTACTCTGGCTCCAATCTAGACTGGTTGCTGTTGTCCCGAGATTTCTTTTTGCTGCTATCTTGAGAATTCCTTTCCCCATCCCCCTGTGCTGGTCTCCTATGTCTCAGACCCCATTTCTCAGTTTATTCCTTAGTTTATATCCTCCACTAGCTCTCTTGAGGACACATGCATGAGAGGTCAATTTTTTTTTTTTTTGAGACAGAGTCTCTCTCTGTTGCCCGGGCTAGAGTGAGTGCCATGGCATCAGCCTAGCTCACAGCAACCTCAAACTCCTGGGCTCAGGCGATCCTTCTGCCTCAGCCTGCTGAGTAGCTGGGACTACAGGCATGTGCCACCATGCCTGGCTAATTTTTCCTATATATTTTTAGTTGGCCAATTAATTTCTTTCTATTTTTAGTAGAGACGAGGGTCTCGCTCTTGCTCAGGCTGGTCTCGAACTCCTGACCTTGAATGATCCGCCTGCCTGGGCCTCCCAGAGTGCTAGGATTACAGGCGTGAACCACCTCGCCCGGCCGAGAGGTCAATTCTTTAAGAACTTGCAGATTGGTAACTTTTTTATTCTCTCATTGCTAGTTTGGTTAGGTAGGTATTCTAGTTTGGCAATAATTTTCCCTCAACTGTAAGGCAATAATTTTCTCTCAACTGTAAGGCATTGCTTCATTGTTTTCTAGTTTCCAGCATTGCTGTTGAGAAGTTTAAAGTTACTATTTTTAATCCTCTCACTGTGATCTGTTTCTCTCTCTTTCTCTCCTCTGAAATCGGACTACAAAAGTTAAAAAGAACACAAATAAATCGGGTATAACTGGGGGAAAGATGCCCAGGGGCCCAGGGATGACAGTAGAGAAACTCAATTTCGACTGAAAGGCTTAGACTCAAGGTCCCTGCTGATGTGTCAGACACAACCCTTCTATAAAAAGGGGAGACATAACAGTTATAGGGGACAAGGGAAAACTTCCCCTTTGCCCTCTGAAGGTTCCCTGAAAATCAACTGACAAAACGCAGATTAATAGGAGAAAATGGCACACAAATTTATGAATGTGCACAGAGAGAAAATCACAGAGTGATTACCCCACCACGAAATGCAGTACAGATAGTTCTGTATGTAAAGTTGGCGACGGCAGAAAGAGGGTGAGAGACAGACGGAGTAGAGCCAAACAATGTGGCTTTATTGAGCGCTCCCGGGCAAGGTTCACGGTCCTGAGGAATGGGGCCCGAGAAGCCGCGCCCATTTGAAAGGGGTGAGGGCTTTTATGCTATTTGAGGAGGGCCGGGGGCTTTTGGCTGGAAGAGTTGGGGATTTTCCACTGTGACCTTTGGAGGTTATTGAGAACTAGGAGGGGTTGGTGGTATTTGCGGAATCCGGGAATCGACACTTTCTTATCTGGGTGGGCATCCGGGTGTGGTTATCCTTCAATTTAGCTGGGCCTAACAGTCACCTTTGTAGGTCTCTCTTCTGTTTAGGGAGGGGCGGGGGTGCCCACCACCAGCCATACACTATATACTTCTTCTTAGTGGAAAGGGAGATGGGGATGTGTGGATGCGTTTAGTGGGGATAGTAAATGATTTTTAGGGAAATTCAATGGGCTGGAAGAACATACAATGGCTTAGGATAAAGTACATTGGGCCCACAGAACAGACAATGGTTTGTGACAGAAGTCTGTCCAGGTGTGTTGACAGACTTCAGTCTTTCTTCTTGCAATATGAGATCGGTTAATGAAAACTCAGGGAAGGGACCAGAAGTAATTATTTCCTTCTTTGGTGCGACCGGACTTTAAGCAGATAAGGAAACTTCCAAGAACAACTGCATCCCGTGCTTTGGGAGAACAGAACATTGAGAAACGGGACTGGGGGTGGGTCAGAGAGGCCTTGAACGTTCTTCTTCAGTTCAGCCTGTCAAAGCAGCTTATTTGGGGGCATTGGTTTTTGAGCCCCAACATAGTGTAGCTCCCAGGTTCTGGGTCCCAGTGTCACCTCTCTTCAAGATAAACAACCGATCTCATCAGTGTCCTGATGTTTTTTCATCATTCAATTACTCAGCTGATCTGAGCTGGTAAATCTGTTTAGTTAAATGATTACATAACTCTAAAAAGGCTTAGAATTATATAGAAACGACAAGCTAAATCAAACCCATAGTACTAATGCTTTTTAGGATTAACCAGTAAGTATTAATATAAGACAATCTGCATGTGTTTGCTATTTATGTGAAGTGTCATAGTAAAAATGGAAATTACCCTCTTTAGAGAATCTCACAGATTACCTTGTGATTTCAATTTAAAATGTGGCATTTGGCTGGTGTGGTGGCTCACGCCTGTAATCCTAGCACTCTGGGAGGCCGAGGCAGGCGGATCGTCTGAGCTCAGGAGTTCGAAACCAGCCTGAGCAAGAGTGAGACCTCGTCTCCACTAAAAATAGAAACAAATTAGCTGGACAACTAAAAATATATAGAAAAAATTAGCCGGGAATGGTGGCTCATGCCTGTAGTCCCAGCTACTTGGGAGGCTGAGGCAGGAGGATCGCATGAGCCCAGGAGTGTGAGGTTGCTGTGAGCTAGGCTGATGCCATGGCACTCTAGCCAGGGCAACGGAGTGAGACTCAGTCTCAAAAACGTAAATAAATAAATAAATAAAATAAAATGTGGCATTGATTTTATACATGTGACTTAAAAATTGAAAGTATTAAATACAAGGGAATCTTGTAAAGTGTATGAACTGCACTGGTTGTGTTAAGAGAATTGTGTTGCAAGTCTGCCCTGTCAGGAGGCCAGGTCTTCATGAGGGTGTCCCTGGGCCATACCAAAATAGATAACTGGATGGATTTGGTCCATGGACCATAGTTTGTTGACCCCTGGGCATAAAAATTAAAAGAATATTAAAATAAATAAATGCAGAGAGTAACATAAAATTAAATAAACTAGATTTCCAAGGACAGCTCACAAGACTTCGTGTGGGTTTCCCTAGAAACGTGGTTTCCAACCCATGCACCAAGACCCTTGTGGGGACTCAAGGTTATTGCAGGGGGTCCTCAAATCCAATATGCATTTTATGATGGACACTAAAAATATTACCATCTATTTTACAGGGACTCAAATTTTTTAAAATTCAGTTTTCATTCAAAGGGATTTTCAGAGAGGAAAGGTTGGAAATTTCTGTGTATTTCTTGGTATTATGTGTGTATTAGCACAGGCTGTTGGTACTTAGAATAATGGCAGAGTTTGGGTGTCCAAGGGCTGTATAGGAAAGGGAGGAGTCCGGTACCTTTATATGCATGTGCCACACAGCCATGAGTGTGGAAAGGACTTGGTAAGGTGAGAGACGGGTAGAAAAAGTTATGTACTTATTTCCCTGCCCTAGACAGGGAAGCATTCCAATGACCTTCCCCCACACGCTGGGGATTGTATTTGTTTTTATGGCCAGGATTCAGGTGACACTTTAAACAGTCCAAACTGACTCTGGGAGGCCGAGGTGGGCAGATCGCTCAAGGTCAGGAGTTCAAAACCAGCCTGAGCAAGAGTGAGACCCCCGTCTCTACTAAAAATAGAAAGAAACTAATTGGCCAACTAAAAATATACAGAAAAAAATTAGCTGGGCATGGTGGCGCATGCCTGTAGTCCCAGCTACTTAGGAGGCTGAGGCAGAAGGATTGCTTGAGCCCAGGAGTTTGAGGTTGCTGTGAGCTAGGCTGACGTCATGGCACTCACTCTAGCCTGGGCAACGGAGTGAGACTCT
>CAUYRT010048681.1:0-57973 GCA_963574885.1 Lepilemur ruficaudatus
CTCAAACTCCTGGGCTCAAGCAATCCTTCTGCCTCAGCCTCCCGAGTAGCTGGGACTACAGGCACGCGCCACCATGCCCAGCTAATTTTTTTCTATATATATCTTTAGTTGGCCAATTAATCTCTTTCTTTCTATTTATAGCAGAGACGGGGTCTCACCCTTGCTCAGGCTGGCCTCGAACTCCTGACCCCGAGCGATCCGCCCGCCTCGGCCTCCCAGCGTGCTAGGATTACAGGCGTGAGCCACCGCGCCCGGCCGAAAACAATTTAAAAAAAAAAAAAACAGGGTCTCTGTTGCCCTGGGTAGAGTGCAGTAGCATCATCATATCTCACTGCTAGAAAACAATTTGATTCACTTCTAAGAAGGTAGCTGTTTGGGGTTGAATTCATATGTTGAAGTTCTAACCTTGAGAATCTCAGAATATGGCCTTGTTTGGAGATAGAATCTTCATGGAAATAATGAAGTTAAATGAAGTTATTAGGGTGGGCTCTAATCCAGTATGACTTATATCTTTACAAATGAAGAAAATTTGGACACAATGACACACACGCAGGAAGAACACCACATGAAGATGAAGTCAGATATTGGGGTGACGCTTCTATAAGCCAAGGAATGCCAAAGATGGCCAGCAAACCACTAGAAGCTAGGGGAGACACAGGGAACAAATTCTTCCTCACAGCTTTTAGAAGAAACCCGACCTGTCAATAACTTGATCTTGAACTTCTGGCCTCCAGAACTGTGGACAATAAATTTCTTTTGTTTAAGCCACTTAGTCCATGGTACTTTGCTACAGCAGTTCTAGAAAACTACTGTAGTACATAACTTTTGTATTATTTTAATTTTTAAATTTTGGGCTTCCAGTTCTGATCCTGTTTTTATTTGGGCTGAAAATTTATTGCTATAGGGATGAGAAAATTAGAATGTTAGTAGAAGTAGAAAAATGAATCTCAATTCACAGTTGGATTACTAAGGTATATCCTGCCTTCAGATTGCAATACCTCTAAAACTCAAGCACCATAGAATTGGTTCTACCACATTACGACAACCTATATGGCACTCTTGATATATTATATTTCATCATTATTGTGCCAAAGGCCACTGTCCCGGGATCTTAAACCAGACTTGCCCAAGAATGCAAGGTTGAGATGATATCCCCAAATCAGTTAATGCTACACATCCAATAAAAGGCTGATAACTAGAATCTATATAGAACTCAGGAAAATCAGCAAGAAAGAAAATCAAACAACCCCATTAAAAAGTGGGCAAAGGACATAAACAGAAACATTTCAAAAGAAGATAAACTAATGGCCAATAAACATATGAAAAAATTCTCAACGTCTTTAACCATCTTTGCATCTTTGATGCAAATCAAAACCACAATGGGATGTCACTTAACTCCAGTGAGAATGGTCTTTATCAAAAAGTCCCAAAACAGTAAATGTTGGCATGGATGCAGAGATATAGGAACACTTATACACTGCTGGTGGGACTGCAAACTAATACAACCTCTCTGGAAAGTAGTATGGGGACACCTCAAAGAGCTACAAGTAGAACTACCATTTGATCCAGGAATCCCATTACTGGGAATCTACCCAAAGGAAAAAAGACATTCTATAAAAAAGACATCTGCACTCAAATGCTTAGAGCAGTACAATTCACAATTGCAAAGATATAGAAACAACCCAAGTGCCCATCAATATATGAGTGGATTAATAAAATGTGATATATGTATACCATGGAGTTCTACTCAGTCACAAAAAACAACAGTGATCTAGCACCCTTTGTATTATCCTGGATAGAGCTGGAGACCATTCTACTAAGTGAAGCATCACAAGAGTGGAAAAACAAGCACCACATATACTCACCATCAAATTGGTATTAACTGATTAACACTTACATGCACATATAGTAATATCACTCATTGGGTGCCAAGCAGGTGGGGCAAGGTAGAAGGGGGTGGGTATATTCACATCTAATGGATGCAGTGTGCACCATCTTTGAGACGGACACTCTTGAAGCTCTGACTCAGGTGGGGCAAAGACAATATATGTAACCTAAACATTTGTACCCCCGTAATATGCTGAAATAAAAATAAATAAATAAATAAAAAGAACAAAACAAAACTTACTATGAAGCTACAATGATCAAGACAGTGTAGTAGTGTAACAATAGACTATAAATTCTTGGAATGGAAATAAACCCTTATATTTATGGTCAATTGACTTCTGACAAGGATGCCGTAAGAACTCAATGAGCACTGAGTAGTCTTATAAACAAATGATGCTGATATAGCTAGATATCCACATATAAAGAATCAATGCAACCATTCCTCACACTGTACACAAAAATTAACTCAAAGTGGATCATAATCCTAATGTAAGAGCTAAAACTATAAAGGAAACATAAAAGAACTTAGAAGAAAACTTAGAAAAAAAACACAGGAGTAAATCTTCACGACCTTGGGTTAGGCAAAGCCTTCTTAGATATGACACTAAAATGATAAATAATAGAAGAAAAAATAAAGTGTACTGTATTATTCAGGGTTTTTCAGAGGTCCAGAACCAACAGTATATATATATAGAGAGAAAGAGAGTAATTATAATGAATTGATTCACGTGATTATGGAGGCTGAGAAATCCTAATACCTGCAGTCAGCAAGTTGAAGACCCAAGAGAATCATTGGAGTAACAGGCCTCAGGTAAGTCTGAAACCCAGTAGAGAAAATAACATTAAATTTTAAAGTTCCAGAATCATCTTCCTTGATTCCGTGTCCTGCCTTCTGGGCTCCTGGGGTAGGGTTTGGGCCTCTAAGTCCTCAGGCAGTCCTGTCCCTGTGGCTTTGTTGAGGTCTGTCCACCCAGCAGCCCTCATAAGTTGGAATCTCATGCCTCCTGCTCTCCCAGGCTAGTGTTACACACTTATAGCTCTACAGTTCTATGATCTAGGTAGCGGCTCTGCTCCCACAGCTCCACTAGGCATTGCCCTAGTCGAGGCTCTCTGCATTGACTCCACCTCTGTAATTATCTTCCTGGGCACCCAGGGTATCCACAACATCCTCTGAAATCTAGGTGGATGCCACCATGGCTCCACAGCTGGTAAATTCTGTGCATCTTCAGAATCAGCAACCACATGGATATTGCCAAGACTTACGCCTTGTGCCTGTTGAGACTGCAGCATGAGCCACATCCAGGCATGCTTGAGCCATCCTCAAGGTAGCCCTGGGCAGTGAATACTGAGGTCCCTAATGTCCTTTCTGGAAACCTTGCCCTCAAGGTCCTATCTTGCCTCAAATATCTCTGAATTGCCTTCAGGGTCATTTCCCATTGTATTGATGAATAGCATCTGGATTCCTTCCATCTATACTAATCTCTTTAGCAAATAGTCATTTGGCCACACCCATGGTTGGCTTTTCTAAACAAGCCTTTTGACTCATTACATGGCCAGGTTGTCACTTTTCTAAATTTTTCTGCTCTGCTTCCCTTTTATTTATAAATTCCATGTTTAAATAATTTTTCTCTGCTCCCATCTTACTATATACAGTTAAAAGTACCCACACAGCTCCTTCAATATTATGTGTAGAAATTTCTTCTGCCAGTTCATCACTCTTAAATTCTACCTTCCATAAAGGCCTCAGGCATGGACACAATTCAGCCAAGTTCTTTGAGTCTTTTTAATAAGGATGGTCTTTGCTTCAGTTTCCAATATCCTATTCCTCATTTCTGTCTGACAACTCATCAGAATGGCCTTTACTGTCCATATTTCTACCAATATTCTGATTATAACCACTTAAGTAAACTCTAAGACATTTCAAAGTTTTCCTACAGCTATTTTCTTCTCCTGAGCCCTCACCAGAATTGTTCTTAATGCTCCATTCATGGCAATCTAGGACTTTTCTGTCTTGCTTCTCTAAATTCTTCCGGCCTATATCCATTACCCAGTTCCAAAGCCACTTTCACATATTTGAGTATTTTTTATAGCAACAGCCCCATTTCTTGGTACCAATTTTCTGTCTTAGTCCGTTTTGTGTTGCTATAACAGAATGCCATGAACTGGGTGATTTATCAAAAAAAGAAAGAAATTTAGTTCCCATATTTTTACCAGAAGTCCAATATCAAGGTGCTGGCATCCAGCGAGAGCCTTCTTGCTGCATCATTCCATGGCAGAAGCTGAAAGGGCAAAAGAGCATGTGAGAGCAAGAGAGAGCTGAACTTGCTTTCACAATAACCTACCCTCACAATAATGAACCTACTCCCACAATGATAACGTTAATCCACTCATTAGGATAGAACCCTCAAGGCACAATAACCCCTAACTTTTCCACTTCTTAATACTGTCACAATGGCAATTAAGTTTCAACATGAGTTGAAATTTTTTAACACAAGTTTTGGAGGAAATATTCAAACCATAAGAACATCATTAGCCATTAGAGAAATGCTAATCAAAATCATCTCATACCCGCAAGGATGGCTATAATAAAAATGAAAGACAATAACAAGCGTTGGAGAGGATGTGAAAACACTGGAACCCTCATATATTGCTGTTGGGAATGCCAAATGGTACCACTGCTTTAGAAAATAGTTTGGCATTCCTCAAAATTTTAAACATGGAGTTATTAAGTGACCCGGCAATTCCACTCTTAAGTACATCCACACAAAAACTTGTACATGACTTTTCATAGCAGTATTGGCTATTCATAATAGCCAAAAAAGGGAAAAAACCAAATTTACATCAACTGATGAATGGATAAATAAATGTTTCCATACAATATATATTATACATCAATAAAAATAATAATAGGATTTATACATGGTACAGCATAGAGGAATCTTGAAAACATGTTAAGTGAAAGAAGCCAGTCACAAATGTTTACATATTCTATTTATATGAAATGTCCAGAATAGATAAATCTATAAAGATAGAAAGTAGATTATGATTGTAGGGCTGGGGGAGTTTGGAGCAAATGGAAAGTAATTGCTACTGGGCAAGGAATTTCTTTTGGAGGTGTTGAAAATGTTCTAAAATTGTGGTGATGTTTGCACAACTCTGAGAATATACTAAAAACAATTTAATTTTGTACATTCAGTATACAAATTATATGATATATGAATTATATTTCAATAAAGCTGTTTAGAAATAAAAATAATAAAATAAAATATATTTTTAAAACATTTACTTGACCTGTCCCTTTTATAATAACTTCATCACGGAAAACAAGAGTTCTCATCCAGGGCCATCTCCTAATGCCTTAAAACATCAAAATCATAAATATATTTTTATATCTGAGTATATTCAAGACCATCTTTAAGATTTGTCCTGTGGTCTGCAAAACAGAAGGGACCCTATGACACTACGGGAAGATGAGACAACTTGATGCTCATCAGAAGAGGGAAAAATAACCATCTTATAAAAAATACCAACCTGCCAGCAGCCATGCGAGTGAACTTGGAAGTGTATTCCCTTCCAACTGAATTTTCAGAGGAGACAGATTGCAGCCCCAGCGAAGAGCCTGACTACAATCTCATGGGAGACCTTGAGCCAGAGGCATTCAGTTAAACCACACCCAGATTTCTGGCCCCAGAAATTGTGAGATAATAAATGTTTGTTGCTCCCTTTCATTCCCGGTCTGCTGAGAGTTTTCACTATGAATTGGCACTGAATTTTGTCAATTTGCATCCATAGAGACGATTGTATAGTTTCTAACCTTTATTCTGTTAATGCGGTAAAGTTCATGGATTTTCCAATAAACCCCACATGGTCATAAAGTTAAAAAAAATCAAACTCTAAAAAGAGGTCACAGCATTTGTCTAGGGAAGTAAAAAATTATGAATCTTTTTGTTATTTGAAATTTTTAACTTTTAAAATATTTGACCTGTAACTCTCTTGTTTATGGGGACTGATCTCCCTGTCAGCCTTCCTCTGGAAATGTACAAACCCACATACTTCACCCCACATTCTTAAACTGTACATATGTCTTTCAGAGGATTATAATTTCTCACCATCATTTTTAATGTAACTTGAGGGAGATGGACATGGTGAGAGGAAAGGGGTGAGAACATTTTTATAGGTAGCATTGAACTACTACAAATGCAGGCAAGGAAAATATAGTTATGAATTCTACAGTGTCTTTCTAGCTTATATAGCAGTTCTGAGGTTATTTATTCTGTGTCAGTATATAGGCCTTTGAAATTTTGGGTAACCACATGATGTTCTTGCTTCTAAGGTGAGGGTGGTATGCTACATAGAGGTGAAAACCTAGTGAATTCTCTTTCAGTACTGCCCTCAGGCCTGGAAGTCAGGGCCTTTTCCTTAAGCCCCACCCTTTTTAGAAGATCACTATGTATCATACAACACCCTGAATCCCCAAATAAAGTGCACTTGGGCTCCTGTGTCACTTAGGCTCAGAGGCTCACAGCTGCTAGGTGTTTAGCAGCCTCTCTTATAAGTAACACTATTCAGGGCCCAGGGAAATGCTTTTCCACATGTCTTCCCTTACTTATGCCCTTGGTGGTGGAGAGGGCTCTGGAAGAAATGTCCTACATTGAAATTAGTCAATTAGCATATCTTTTAAATAACTGTTAACTTGTTATATAACTTTTGAATATTTAGACTTACGGTAAATAGGCCTTCACTAGGACATTTGTTCTAGAGTCCACAAATGTTAGGGGCAAGCCTAATGACTAATTTTCTTCTAATTTGGAAATCTTAAAGGTCATATTTGATTTGTACCTTGTTTTGGTGGTGGCTGTAACATAACTTGCCCCATTGTCCATGGTCTCTGTCTCATTAGGCAGAACAGACGTTCAGTGAGATGTGTGTACCTAAGGTTATAGGCTGCTCCACATACAGCCATGGGGGTTCTTGACCCAGCCAGCTGGGTATAAGGCAGGCATTTCTCTGGAATTCCTTTACATAGACCTTGGCTGCAGATATGTGTTGATATGAACTCCAGTGCTGGCCACCTTACACTTATGCTGAAAACGAAGTTGGAACAGCAGTGCATCTTTGACAATAACAACAATCTGTCTGCCAGTTGTTGGAAGGAAACAGTGTGAATATGAGCTGGAATCATCATGGCCCATCTGGTTATGATCTCATATGTTCTCAGCCCCATAGTCCTTGGCATTATAGCTCCCATGTTCACCATGTTAATTGGAAGTTCTTCAATCCCCTTACAGTCTGTTTTCTTGCATTACTTTCCTATGGTTGCTGTAACAAATTAGCACAAACAGTAGTTTCAAACAACAGAAATTGACTCACTCATAGTTCTATAATAGATGTCAGAAGTCAGAAATCAGCTTTTCTGGGCTGATACCAAGGGTTCAGTAATGCTCTCTGAAGCCTGAAGGGAGAATTCATTCCTTGGCTTTTTTGGTTTCTGATAGCTGCCAGTGTACCTGGGCTTGTGACCACATCACTCTTGTCAAAACCAGCATCTTCAAATCGATTTCCGTTCTGTCTTTACTTAGCCTTCTCCTCTGTGTGTAGGAAAATCTCCTTCTGCCTCCCAATTATAAGAATAAATTTGATTGCTTTTCAAGTCTACCTGGATAATCCAGGATTATCTCCTCATTTTAAGATTCTTAGCATTGTTGCATTGTCAAAGACTGTGCCATACCAGGCATTTATAAGTTCCAAGGATTAGGATCTGATGATTTGGGGAAATATTTTTCACCAATAAAGTGTACACAATCCTTTATTAATATCATAGTTTTTCAATTCTACCTTTTCAGAGTTCTGGGTGTGGTATGAGGCACGCAACTGAAACTTATCTTTTAGGTCTATACATAGTAATAGAAAATTTGCCCATAAAATGAGAATCTTAGATTACATTAAGAGAAATTCCTCAGCAATTATCCCTGGAAACAATAATTCTCCTTCTCCTCCTCCTCCTCCTCCTCCTTCTGCTCCTGCTCCTCCTCCCCATCCTCCTCCTTCTCCTTCTTCCTCTTGTTCTTCTTCCTACAGTAAAAGTCCATTTGTGTTGTTATAAAGGAATACCTGAGGCTTGGTAACTTATAAAGAAAAGAAGTTTATTTAACTCACAGTCTTCAGGCTGCACATGAAGCATGGCACCAGCATTTGGAAAGAACCTGAGGCTCCTTCTACTCACGGCAACGGTGAAGAGGAGCTGGCATGTGCAGAGATCACATGACAAGAGGAGATGCAAGAGAGGAAGGAAGCAAGAGAGAGGGGACATAGGTGCTGGGCTCTTTTTAATAACCAGCTCTCAAAGGAATGAACAGAGAAGAATTTTCTCATTACTGCAAGGATGGCACCAAGCCATTCATGAGGCATCTGCTCCCCATGACCCAAACACCTTCCACTAGACCCCACCTCCAACACTGAGGATCAAATTTTAACTTGAGATTTGGAGAGCTAAACTATTCAAATCATAGCTGTAGGTGTTTGCTTTTTAACAAGAAAACACCTGATACTATCCAGAGAATAGGCATTCTATAACTATAACATGAAAGAATCTAAACTACTAGGGAATGCCATCAAGTCAGTTTACAGGTAGTGAGGAATCACACCTCCTCCATGGCTTCTGCATAATATTAATACCTGGTCTAGCTTCTCAGAATTCCATGTAGCAAAGGTGCGGCTGCATGCACAAGCAGAAGCTGCTACATTAGAAAATCCTAGATCTACACCTTTCTCCTTCTATTACATCACTTTCGCCCATGTGTGCCATTGACTTGGATGCCTGGAGTAGGGCAGGCACTAAGAGACCATGGAAAGACCATGTGGGAGTGGCCAGAGGTTTGAAAGGTAGAGAAAGCAGGCCTCAGATGCCCAGGTAGCTTTTCACATATTGGTCCCCATTTTATTCAGTTAGGCCATGGGAAATTAAATAGTTTTTGCCACTCTAGTGTTTAGAACAGAAGTTCTATGATGGAAAAGGTTTAGCAGTTCCTTACTTTAAACATTTGTTTTGAAAAACTTTAATTTCTTGATTTAATAGAAAAGAATTCAAGTGCGAAATAACTCTTATAAATCTAATAAACTAAACTTTTAAATACAATGAACTTAAGTTCTCTTAGATGTTTCATTACTGAGAATTACTTGTGATTTTACCTAAAAATTGTAAGTCCAAATTTGTTTCTTAAATGTACATTTCATATTATAGTTAAAAGGCTATTAATACAACAGGCCACTATAATATATTACAGTACATGAAATTTCAAATATACACAGTTACTTTCTATAATAAGTTTAAAAATATTAACACATTGCTCTCATTCTCTTATATGTTTTAATGCTTAATTTTAAATCTTTCCAGACATAAAATTTTAAATCTTGGCATTGACAATAACCATCCTACTTAGTCAATGTTTTCACTAACGTTGATTTAACAGTGCTTTTTGGGGGAGCTATAAATTCTTTTTAATTTTTTAATATACACCACTTTTTTTTACCATGTTAATATCTCATGCTCTGGATTGTCATACTAAGGTTTGCAGTATATAAATCTAAGTGATTCTTTTCTACGGTCTTAATGTTTGTGTTCTCCTTTCCAAAAATTCATATGTCGAAATCCTAATCCCTGAAGTGATGGTATGTGGAGCGGGGTCTTTGCAGGGTGATTAGGTCATGGGGGCAGAGACCTCATGACGGGATTAGTGCCCTTATAAAAGAGGCTCCAGGGAGACTCCAGGGCTAGGCCCTTCTATCATGTGACAAGTTGTCCTCTATGAACAAGGAAGTGAAATCTCACCAGACACCAAATTTGACAGTGCCTTGATTTTGGCCTTCCCAGACTCCAGAACTATGAGAAATAAATTTCTACTAGTTATAAGGGACCCAGTTTATGGTAGTTTGTTCTAGCAGCCCAAACAGACTAAAACATCCCCCCAGTTAGCATTTTCTTAACCCAATAACAATGTGGAATTTTAAAATATGTCCACAAAGTCTTTGATTATCCTTCCTTTAAAAGTTGGGGCTTGATTTCCTTTCCTGTAAGTGAGCCTGGACTTAATGACTCATTTCTAGCAAATAGAATACAGAGGAAATAATGTTGTGTGACTTCAAAGACCAGACTAGACTTCCAAGGCATGTGGCTTTCTGCCTGCTCTGTCTTGGATCACTTGCTCTAGAGGATGTTAACTGACATGTTGAGATGACACTCAAGCAACTCTATGGAGAGGTTTACGTGGCCAGGAACTGAGACCTCTTGCTACCAGCCAGCAAAGAACAAGGCATCCAGCCAACAGCTTCTTGAGTGAGCTATTTGGAAGTGTATCCTCCAGCCTCTGTCAAACCTGCAGATGACTGCATATCTGGCTGACATCTTGACTGCAGTTTAATGAGTGATTCTGTGCCAAAAGCACCCAGCTAAGCTGCTTCTAGATTTCTGACTTTCAGAAGTTATGTGAGATAATAAATGTTTCCTGTCTTTAGCCCTAAGATCTGGGATAATTAGTTACGCGACAATAACTAATGTAACCAGTTAAAATCTTCAAATTTTCCTGATGGAAGATCAACGATGTACTTTGCATCTTATAATTGCATATGATTAACAGAAAACAATTCATGTAAATAAATATGGGCTGCTGAGACCTTGCCTGAAATATTGCTTAACTTAGAATCTGAATATAAGACTTAATTTATAAAATCAATGTCCTTATTTTTATTATAAATATGCCAAATATAGACTTGAGAAGCCACTGAATATAAATAAATATCTTTTATTTTAATGTTATACAAATTCTTACCTTCCATGAAAAGATTATAAAATATTAACCATAGTATATCAAAATAAAATACAGCAAGTCTGGAAATAACATCCTTTCATTCAATGTCATTTCCTTGTTACACTGATAAGAAAAAAAACCTGATTCCCAGCCAGGGCTACAATCTATGTATATAGTTTGCCTGTCTTCCCCATGTCTGTGTGGATTTTCTCCAGGCACTCAGGTTTTCTGCCACACCCCAAAGCTATGAACATTAGGTAAATTGGTGTGTCTCAATGATCCCAATCTGAGTGAGTGTGGGTATATGTGAGTATGTCCTGTGATGGGATGTGCTCTCTGTCCAGGGCTGGTTGATGAGAGGGTGCTCTCTGTCCAGGGCTGGTTCCTGCCTTGCACCCTGAGCTGTTGGGGCAGGCTTCAGCCACTAGCAACCCCGAACTGGAACAATAATTGGGTAAATAATTATCTTACTTGTTTTTATTAATCTTTCTTAAGTACATGTATGGCTCACATTTATTTCAATGTTCACTATTAGAAGTATTTTGGTGTTTATTTAGAAGTTTGGTGATGTTTTGTGACCAGAAATATGTCATAGAAACTCTTGTTTATAATCAATTAGCCTATGGAAAAATTGGTTTCGTTATATGTCATTTCACTTAAAGTTGCAGTTTCCAAGAACCTATTGATGATGTTGAGGACTTACTGTACAATTAAACTTTTTTTTATATTAGAGATGAGGGCTCACTATGTTGCCCAGGCTAATCTTAAACTCTTGGGTCCAAGTGATCCTCCTACCTCAGTCCTCCCAACTGGGACTATAGTCCAATTAAACTTTTAAAAACTGGAAATTACATAAGATATTACATGTGAGATATTACCATTTATACCATACAGTCATGGGCTGTAAAATTGTGCCCCAACTCTTTTGCAAAATTTATATGTTGAAGCACTAACTCTCCTAACCTAGGAATGTGACTATAATTGGAGATATAGCCTTTAAAAAGGTAATGAAGGTTAAATGAAGTCATTAGGGTGGGACCTAATCCAAACTGTCCATTATTCTTATAAGAAGAGAAGGTTTGGACATACCAAAGAGATACCAGGAATGCATGTGCACAGAGGAAAGGCCACATGAGGACACGGAGAGAAGG
This sequence comes from Lepilemur ruficaudatus, assembly GCA_963574885.1. Taxonomy (NCBI): domain Eukaryota; kingdom Metazoa; phylum Chordata; class Mammalia; order Primates; family Lepilemuridae; genus Lepilemur; species Lepilemur ruficaudatus. Next base: position 11,843 of record CAUYRT010048681.1, read on the forward strand.
TGGCTATCTGCAAGCCAAGGAGAGAGGCCTCAGAAGAAACTAAATCTGCTAACACTTTGATCTAGGACTTCCAACCTCCAGAATTGTGAGAAAATAAATTTCTGTTGTTTAAACCACCCAGATTGCGGTATTTTGTTATGGCAGTCCTAACCGACTAATATACAAAACCAAGAATGGTCAATAGAATATTTCTCTATACATTCTTTTTTTTTTCTTTATTGAAGTATAATTTACATATCATGCCTTTACTCCATTTTAAGTGTACAATTAAAGGATTATTAGTAAATTTACCAAGTTGTACAGCTATTCACATAAATCAGTTTTAGAGGATTCCCTTCCCCCTATTGAGACCCCTAATTCCCATCCCCAAATACATTTCAAGCATGCCCCCTCCCCTCCACAATGCTCACCACATCCCTCAGATGTGGGTCTACCCTCCACCCCCTGAATCCCTAGTGAACACCAGCACTATTTGAGCACCGTAGTGTTAATCAGTCAGTACCAATTTGATGGCAAGTACATGTGGGAGATTACCTGGGTTCTGCTCAAAATATTTTGCATAAAGTATTAATTTTAGGGAAAAATTTTTAAATATTTAATGGAGTCAAATATTTAATGACTCAAATACATGATGTCATATTTTGTAATAACAATACTTGCCACTATATAACTGGTGAATTTCTCAACTTTTAAAATCAGATTTTGAAATATAAAACATTTATTTTTAAAATCTCCAATTTGGAATAATTTTAGGAAATAAATGAGATTCAAAAATGAGTCTCTTAACCAAGATTGGGAGGTTGTTAGTTTGATCCAACTCTTCCTTTCCCACCGTCTCCTGTTATCTTCATTCTAAAATAAAATCAGGGATTTTACAATTAGGCAAGATTTTAAAGTGTAACTTTTCCTTTCCTTCTATGGCCCTCACGTCAGGCCAATTCTTTTATCAATGATTGGCCTATGGTTTGTTATTAGCAGTCCAGAGTTAATTATGTGAGTTTAAAACTCAGTGAAAAATATAGTTGTTTTAAAAAACAGTTTAATTCTTGTACTCCTTTTAGTTTCATACAGAGACATGCAGTATCATACCATGTGAGCGCTCATTCTATATCTGATAGTTAACTTGTGCTATTCTCAGGTCTGAGTTGCTTTATATTTCACCAAAAGTACACCAGATTGTTGTGGAAAGAAACCACAGGCTCACTATGTTAATGTCAAAAGACAGAATTACAACAAATTTAGTTTAAAGATTTTAACTGTCTTTTATTTGTGATTCCAGAATTGGGCAACACCTCATTCTATAAAATAGAATGAGTGTTCTGGTGAGCTGAGCAGAGGAGGTTGTTTTTATAGGCAGAAAATGGCTGAAGTAAGCAGAAACAGAGAACAAAAAGCAGATTGCTCATTTCAATGTTACTTTCCCTATAAAGGTTAAAGCAGAGCAGACTTCTTGATCATGCTGGCTAAAAATGACCTGTTTGGGGATTTGACTATTGTCTCTCTTTCTCTCCTGATTTTGTGGAAGGTCAGATGACCAACTTAGTTTTGGCTTGGTGACGTGGAATTTTAGCACAAGTGACTCCATTTTGATTTGATCTATTGGGCTGGTACAGGAGCTCAGTCCAGACCAATGGCCTCCTATAAATTTCGTTTAACAGTAGCATATAAGAACTATATTCCAGGAAAAAACCATTTTTCACCAGACAAGGGTTGGAAATCCCCAAATGACCATCACATCCCAGTTTAAATCATCAAAGTTAGAGGCTATTTTTTATGCCCAGAATACCCAAGAAATCCCACTCCCTTTAAGATTTGCCTTGTGGTCAGCAGAGGTCTCCTGACCCTCAGGAAAGTTGACACATTGTGCTATTCAGCAAGGGATAGGGAAAGTAAAACTTCCTGTGAGTTGATAAACTTCAAAAAGCCATTTGAAAAGAGTGTAGGAGTATTGATGTCATAAGAATTAGGAAGAGTTTATAACAAATTTCAGGTAAAACATTTAGGATCTATAAAGGGGTTTCAGTCTTTGTCTTCAGAAATAAAACATTGGTAATCTGTAGAGAAGTCACATGGTTGTCCAGGGAGAAAATGATTAAATATCTCCTTATTCTTTGATATTTTTAAAGTTAAGAATATATGACACCAAGTTTTGCCAATTATAGAGCAGCTGATTTCCTCTTAAGCATTGCTCATTGAGTTTAACAATGTCATGTAAATTATATCTCACTTAAAAGTCTTTGAACCCAAGGTCTTTCAACAAGAAAAAGTAAAACCCACAAATACTTAAACAATAGATAATTTGAGCTGATCCCTGTGATAGATCAGCCATTCCTATAATACATTACAATATGTTCATGAAAATTCTCAGGGCTTTAGAATTAAAAATAACCTGGATTTCTCCTTGGAGAGTCCAGTTCCTAGTTAAAAACCCATGTATAATTCTTCAAACCTGACCATGAGCAACTACAAAGGCTTTGCTTGGTGGACCTCATGTAGTGGAAACTGCCCTCCCCGTTGCAGACTTGGTATAAAGCCAGTGCTCTATAGACTCTCTGAAGCGAGCTGCTCTGTCCACTCTAGCTGGTCATGTTCTTTGCATATTTATATTTCCATACCCTGTGTATTCATTCCCATGTCTCTTTATCTGAGGCCTTGGGCAGAGGTCCTTTCAGGTACCTCTTCCAAGGCACCCTCATATGAGGAGAAAAAGGAAAGCTTGAAGACACTTTTTCCCACTCTGACTCAGTACTCAGTACTTTTCACTCCTAGTCCTTACCTTTCACCATCACCCTAACTCTGGGGTCAACAAAAATGCCAGAATCTTTTGCTTGGTACTCCCTCAGCAAGGAAAAGACTACATCTGTACTGATCCACCTGATCTGGGACCAGTATGCCATTCTATGGGGTAAGATGGAATGGGGGAGTTGGTGTTTTCTCTGGTTTTCGTTTTTGGCTCATTGCTTTAATTAAATACTCTAATACCGGGCAGCTGAGCTCTTTCTCCAAGCTCAGCTGAGCTCCTGACACCCCTATTGGTATATCTAAGTTATTATAGGTCAAGAAATACAATTAGATCACCTCTGAAATTATCTACTCTTGAGTTTACCAGGGATGATTCTTTCTATCAAGGAAGCCAGAATGGACTCTAATCAAAGGAGTTTGATAAGCAAATCTTAATGCATAGTCAGTGGACTCAAGACTGCCTTATATGGCTTCATTACTTATTTTGCACCGCTATGGTCAAACACATTTGTATTCAAATATAAAAACCAAAACATATTTCTCAAAGTCAAAGAATCTTATCCACCTTGCCATTTATTAACATGGCTATATCAGAATGGTTTTGGTTTCAAGTAACAGAAAACTCAACAAAAAGTGACTAAAGTGATAAAGAAAATTTATTGGTTGCTCTAAAAGACAGACCAGGAAGTGGGGCAGCATTTACACATGGTTTGAATAAAATATAATCAGTCTATGTGTCAGTCTTGCTGGGATTCTTGAGGCCCTTTCTTCCTCTGTATGCCTTTCTTATCTGCAAAAAGGTTTAACTAATGGAATAAAATGGCTGCAAGAGTTCTAGGCTTCATATCTGTGGGCCACCCCATTCGAAGCAAAAGGTTGTGACTTTTCTAGTATCCCTTCTCTCTGATTATACTAGCTTTGGTCGCATGTTATAAACCAATCACTCTGGCTAGAGGATATTGTATATTGTTCCAATTGGCTTACTCTAGGTCATGTGTTCTATTCACAGAGCTTAATGATAGAGTTGTTATCTTCCCTGAAACCACATGAAATCCCAAATAAAAGTCAGGGGCTATTAAGAAGTGGTGAATAAATACTGGGGAGGCAACCACAAATGTGAAATAAATTGGGCAAGAAGTTAACAAATTTTTCCATAGGAAGATGGCAGAATAGGACTCTCCAGAAATCATCCCCCCAACAGAAACATTAATTTCAACAACTATTTATACACAAATAAAAAATGTTACATTGAAAAGTATAGGAAGGACAGTTTTATATTACCCATGTCTGTCCTTCCCCAACTTTAGATAGCACAGCACAGAGAGAGATACCATTGGCTTGGGGAGAAGTAAGGGAAGTAAGCACTGGACTTTTCCTTGGACTTGTCAAAATTGGGTCCAACACAGTACAACCCAGCACCAGGCAGGATCCCATTTCCTCAGACTTTAGGTCAGTACCTATGTACTGGGCCTGCAAACCCACCCTACGCCAGGTGGAATCCTGAAGCCTCAGGCTTTAGGATTTCAAGGTGGACTACATCTCTGATTCATGCCACAACTGGGCCAACCTCAGAAGCTCTGGGATCCAGAATACCCTCAGGAGGTAGCAGGAGGTAGGCCTCAGAAGCCCTGGGCATTGGGCACAACCCAAAGCAACACAAACTGCAGGGGACCCAGAATTTAGGCCTGCCTCAGCACAGCTCCAGATACAGCAAACCCAGACAAAGCCAGTCAGTGAAGACTGAAATGAGTACCAACTTCTTCAAATGTGCAGATATTGATGCACAACTAGAAGGATCAAGAACAATCAGGGTAACAAAACATCATCAAAGGGACAAAATAAAATGCCAGTGACTGTCCCTAAAAAAACGGACATGAAGAAACTGCCTGACAAGGAATTCAGAATGACTGTTTTAAGGAATCTCAGCAATCTTTAAAAAAATACAGATAAACAATGCAATGAAATAAGAAAAACAGTAAGTAACCAGATTGAGAAATTTAACAGAGAAATTGAAATAAGTTAAAAAATTAAACAGAAAATGTAGAGCTAAAAAATGTAGTGAACAAAAGTAAAAATGCAATGGAAAGCATCAACAGCAGAATTGATCAAACATAAGAAAGAATCAGTGAATTCAAAGACAGGTTATTTAAAAAATATACAGCCATAGGCTGGGTGTGGTTGCTCAAGCCTGTAATCCTAGCACTCTGGGAGGCCGAAGCAAGAGGATAGCTTGAGGTCAGGAGTTCAAGACTACCTTGAACATGAGTGAGACGCCATCTCTACTAAAGATAGAAAGAAATTAGCCAGGCATGGTGGTGCACACCTATAGTCCCAGCTACTTGGGAAGCTGAGGCAGGAGGATTGCTTGAGCTCAGGGGTTTGAGGTTGCTGTGAGCTATCATGCTGCCACAGAACTCCAGCCTAGGCAATAGAGCAAGACGCTGTCTAAAAAAAATATAAAGTCATAGAAGAAAAAAAGAAAGGAATAAAGAAAGATTATGGGAATTATGAGATAGTATCAAAAGAGCAAATATTTAAGTCATTTTTAATATGGAGTTTGAGAAAAACAACAGAAAAATAAAGGGGTAGAAAGTTTATTTAAAGAAATATTAGCAGAAACCTTTCTAAACTGGGGAAAGGTATAAATACCCAGGTATAGGAAGGTCAAAGTCTTCAATGAAATTTAATCCAAATAAGACTACACCAAGATATATTATAATCAAACTGTCAAAAATCAAAGACAGAGGAAACTGAAAGCAACAATAGAAAAGAAGTAAATAACATAAAGGAGTTCCAATACAGCCAGCATTGATTTCTAGGCAGAAACCTTGGAGAGAGTGCGATGATATATTCAAAGAGCCAAAGACAAAAATAATCTGCCAACCTAAAATACTGTACCCAGCAAATCTGCCTGTCAGAAATGAAGGGGAGATAAAGACACTCAGACAAACAAAAGCTGAGGGAATTATCACTACAACACCTGTTTTTCAAGGAAGGCAAAAGGGAGTTCTTCAAGCTGAAAAAAAGGATGCTCATGAGTAACATAAAAATGTCTGAAATATAAAACTCCCTAGTAAAGGCAAGTACACAGTCAAATTCAGAATACTCTAATACTGTAATGGTGATGTGTAAATCACTTATATCTTAATATGAAAGTTAAATAATAATAGCTACAATCATTTGTTAAGGGACATTCAGTATAAAAAATGTAAATTGTGACATGAAAAATTCAAAATGTGAAGGAAACAAAGTAAAAGTGTAGCATTTTTTTTGACAATCAAAGTTTTTAACTTAAAATAAACTGTTATAAGTTTTTTTTTTTAAGCCTCATGGTAACATAAAGCAAAACCAATAGTAGATATGAAAATAATAAAAAGCAAGGAATCAAAACATACCACCAGAGAAAAACTCACTTTGCCACAAAGAAAGACAGAAAAAGAGAAAGCAAAGAACAAAGGATCTACAAAACAATTAACAAACAATTAGCAAATAAAAGTAAGTTCCTACATACTAATAATTAACTTGAATGTAAGTGGATTAAATTCGCCAACCACAAAACATAGACTGGCTAAATGGATTTAAGAAAAAATAAGACCCAACTATACACTGTCTACGAGAGACTCACTTCAGCTGTAAGGACACACATAGACTGAAAGTGAAGGGATGAAAAAAGATGTTGTATACAGATGAAAACCAACAGCAATAGCAATAGAACTAGAAAACAAAATCATGGTTACCAGGGGCTGGCATGGTTGGGGGTGTGAAGGTTGGGGAGATGTTGGTGAAAAGATACAAAATTTCAGTTGGATAGGAGAAATAAGATTGTTAGGTAGTTAGCATAAGATTCCAGGTGTCTTCGGGATGAAAGTTTGTGCCTTGCCTTGGTGCAATTGCCCCACCTGGGAAGAAGGACAAAGTTGGGCCCCAGACCCTCATCTTGGTCCTGCCCACCTTAATTCTGCCCCGAGCTACTGCCATACCTGAGGGAGGAGGGAATACTCTATGAATCTGCCAATCATACCTTAGTGCCACAGCCACAAAGGAATGCAGAGGGTTCTCTAGCCCACTGGCCAAGCAGCATAGGTACCACAGAGTCTGGAAATTGACCCAAAACCACCCACATGTGTAGTAAGACTCAGGTCATGCAACTCCAAACTGTCCAATCAAAGTGGTTCCATGGTGATGTCTGAGCCATAGGGAGGTCCCAATCCAGGCACTAGAAAACAAGACTGAGACCATAATCAACCCTTTTTTTACCTTTTCTTTGGCTCTCCCTTTGCTGCAACAATGGGTCCCATCATCATCTGTGGCATATGTATCACACTCTGTAAACCTATATCCTGCTCTTGCTCTATAATCCTTTCTTTCTCTCTTCAGTAAACCTCATTTTCATGCTTGCCTTACTTTGGTGAGTCTGGTCACTCTTCCACCATGAGTGCATCAAGAACTGACATTTCAGACTGAAACCTGACAAGCTCAATAGATTTATTATACAACATACCATAGTTAATAACAATATATTATATTCTTGAAAAAAATGCTAAGAGAGTGGATGTTAAGTGTTCTTAACCACAAAATGATAGCTATGTGAGGTGATGCCTATGTTAATTATCCAAATTTAGTCATTCCACAATACATACATACTTCAAAAACATCATGTTGTACAAAATAAATATATAAAATATTACCTGTTGATTTAAAAAATAAAAAAGAAGTTAACATGTGAACCACATATTTTTTCTACAGCAATGTCAATAATATCTCAGTTTTTGCCATTCCTAAAAATAAGTAGATAACAAGAAATGACTTAAAACCTTCAATAGATAATAGTATCGTTCAGATGCAGGTTAGTCTCTCACAGATTTGAATAAGTAAGTAGTAAGGATAGGAGATCAGAATATACCACCCCACAATATGACTGTAGGAGACCAGAATATGCCACTCCATATATGCCTTTTGGCCTGAGGATTATTTTGCATTGATTATTTTGAGAAACAGCATACACAGGGGAAGCTCTGAAAACAGAATGTTACAATTTTGTAAAATAAATTTACATTTATAAAGGAAATCTCCATTTGTAAGCATGTCTTCCTCCCTACATCAGGAAGAGAGGATGACTGTAAATCACTATAGATTCTTATCAATAGAAAAGGCACTGACTTAAATCTGCACAACAAACCTTACTTACTCTTGTTTACCATGTATTTCCTGGTCAGCTTCCCATAACCTGCTTCTCCCATACCTTCCTTGCTTTGTTTTACCTGAAGATGGTATTTAAGCCCAAGTTCTAGCCACCTACTTGCGTATTTGAGTTTACTCATCCTTGAATTTCTCCCATGTGTATATGAGACATACATGTTAATAAACTTCTGTTGGTTTTGCTCTTACTAATCTGTCTTTTGTAACAGGGGGCCAGCTGAGAATCTAGAAATATAGAAGGAAAAGATTTTTTTCTTTGCATACGTAGGTGACATGTTTGTAGTATGTTAAAGGCAAGAAAAATGAAGCAAATAGCCTCAAGATCTTCATAATGTCTTTATTATCCAGCCCTGAACATTGAGTACTATCTATAGATCTGGTTGGTTTCTAACAAATAAATTTACTGGCTACTTCTTCCATTTAGTTAAGACTGATAGTATGATTTTTAAACAATTTTAGATTGTCATTTGTATAAAATATGCAACTTAATTGAATTACTCTTATACAGTCTACCTAATGCATTCATATTGAGAAGGGCAAAAAGGATTTACAGTATACATTATAAAAATTTCAAAATATACCTAAGGTCTGCATAAACATGGATAACCAATACCATATATACTGGAATCTACGAAACGCAGTCAAGAGAAAGCCATCCCTTACATATACCAACAATTTATCTGTATATTTTTAAAAATCTATATTAGGCGTATGGATAGTTTTATCATTTCTAAAAACAGATATTTATAGAATATCTCAATGTGGCACTGAGAACACAGAGATATATGATAGTCTCTGTATTTAAGGATCTCACAGTCTACTGTTAGAGGGAGAGATATATGCAGAAATTAGTTCTAAGAGCCCAGGAGATGGAAGGCTTAGCTTTACCTAAATTTACAAAAGCTGCACTGAGGAGGTAACATTTGAACTAGATCTAAAGTATGGGTACGACTTTTATAGTCATGGGGGAGAGGGCGGACATTCTAGGAAAATGTTCAAAGAGGCAAAGAAAAAGGGAAGTTTAAAATTTCTGGAGCAAAGGGTACACAGGGATTTCCTAACCCAGAAGTAGGGTACAGAAATATCAATAACTTTAACAATATACAAGTGACATTCTAAATGATCTCCCGTGTCTATCCTTGCTTCCTAGAGTAAGTTATTTCTGACATGGCTGCCAGTGATCCTGCCTCTGGGTAGCCATGCTTTTTTGTAATCCCCTCCCCTGGAACGTAGGCTGGACCTAATGACTTACATTTTTTATTGTATAAAATGTAAGGTATACAACATGATATTTTGATATACGTATAGATAGTAAAATGATTCCTATAGTCAAGCAAAATATCACAACATATTTATCATCTCACACAGTCACCTTTTTTATGTGTGTGGCATGAGCATCTAAAGTATACTCTTTTAGCAAAAATCCTGAAAACAGTACAATATTGACTATGGTCCCCATGTTGTACATTAGAATCTTAGACTTGTTCATTCTACATATATGTAACTTTGTATCCTTTGACCTACATCGCCCCATTTTCTTTTCCCTCTTAATACGCCCACCCCGGTAACCACTGTTACATTTTCTGCTTCTGTGTATTTGAATTTTTTTTTTAGATGTCACCTGTCCGTGAGATTATGCAGTATTTTTCTTTCTCTGTCTGGCTTATTTCACTTAGCATAACATCTTCCAGTTTCATCCATGATGTAGCAAATGGCAGAATCTCTTTCATTTTTAAGGCTGAATAATATTACATTGTATGTCTACACCACAGTTTCTTTATTTAGTCATTCATCAATGGACACTTTAGTTCTTTCCATAGCTTCATTTTTAATGAATCAAATACAGAAAAAGTGATGGGTGTTACTTCTATGATTAGGTTACAGAGGACTTGAACTTCCATCTTGCTGAGATTTCTTCTCTGGCTCTTCATGCTTGCTTGCTCTGATGGAGAGGAACTGAGGGTGGCCTCTGTCCCATAGCCCTTGAGAAACTGAACCCTGCTGACAACCACTCCAACCAGTGAGGTTGGAGGCAGATTCTGCTGCATTTGGACCTTGAGACCACTGAGGCCCCAGGCAACACCTTGATCACAGTTTTGGGAGGACCCTTAAGCAGAGAACCCAGCTAAGCCATGCTCCATTTATGACTTACAGAAACTATGTGATAACAAATGGTTGTTGTTTTAAATCACTAAATTTTGATGTGATTTGTTACACAGAAATAGATAACTAATGTATCTCAATAAAGTCTAATTTTAAATAGCAGCTGAAAGGACTGCTGTAAAAGTCAGATCTAGCTGGTCCTCCACCTAAAATCAACCAATGGCTTCCAGTCATACCTGGAGTAAATGCAGAAACCCTGATGGCCAATGTGCTCATATCTGATCAGGACCCCTATTAGTTCCCTGACTTTATCTTCTGTGAATCTTTCTCTCATGTCTTTGCTTCATACTGGCCTCTTGGCTGTTCTCAAACATGCAAACAGTCTCTCTTATTCAGACAGAGTCTTTGCACTTACTCTTTCATCTGCTTGAAAGATTTTTCTTCACATGTCCACATGGTTTGCTCCTTTCTTCCTTTGGTAGCTGCTCAAACGTCTCTTTATCAGTGAGGCCTTCCCTGATCACCTTATAAAGTATCAACAATTTTCCTCCCTGGCACTTTCTATCTTCCTTCCCTGCTTTATTTTTCTTTGTGTTTACCATATCTGCCCTATGCCTTTACTAGTATACTTGTGTATTGTCTTTCTTCCTCCACCAAAATAAAAGCTCTAGAAAGGAAAGGACTGATGTCCCAGCACTAGAACAGAGCTTAATACATAGTAAACGCTCAATAAACATTTGTTGAGTAAACAAATCAACTACTGGTTCTTTCACAGTAAAATTGGTACATTTGACAGTCGTAAACATTTAATGGGAGAAAAATGAGGACAGGGCAGGGCTCCACTCAGGGACTATGTAGCAAACAGCACATAAATAGCCATAGAAATATAAATTGCTGTTAACAGCCTACCATTGGTTAGGATATTGAGCAAAATTATAATTTAATGCTATTACAAACCAGTAATTTTTCCCACACAGAAAAAAATCTGTTTCATAATCACAGTCTGTACCCCTAACCTTGGCTAATCATCTTGCAAATGCCTGTGATTAGTCACAATGGATAATGCGAAAGGGAGTGCCAGTGGCTCAGGCAGCACAATCCATCACCAACGAGGGGGAAATAACTCAAATTTCGTATCCTATAATGACGAGTCAGTAGCATCAATTTTGAATTTGAAGGGCGATCCAAACCAAATTCCCTAAAGCATACCCAAATTTTGATAAGTGCTCTCTGTCAAAACTAGTATTATCTAGCAAAATAAAAGACTTAACATTAAAAAATTTTGTAGCAATTGGAAAACAACATAATTAAAAGCATAAAAACAAATCATGCAAGACAATCTTGTTTGTTTTACTGAAACTTCTAAATGTATGGCTATTTAAGGGGACAGTCAGACAATTTTACTCATTTTTTATGGAATCTAATAATTTGATTCAAATTGTCCTTCAAAACAAACAGCATATATTGAAAACAGTTTGAAAGATAAGCTATATGGCCCTATGGTGCAATTACTGTTGTATCAACCTTATGATGTAATTGTTTTAAGACTGGAAGGTGAATGTAAGAGAGTAACAAAAACCTCTAAGAAAAGCTACGTGATTTAGGGCATCTAAAGACATTAAAAATAAGAAAATTAAAGATTAGAAAACCTCTAAGAAAAGCTAAGTGATTTAGGGCATCTAAAGACATTAAAGAAAGGAATTTTTCAATTGGTTGGAGCAATAAAAAAATGATGGGATAACCCTACTGTTTAAGGATTATAATGTTAACAGGTGATAGAACAGTAAAATATTTCTATTTAGTCTCCTTCAAGTTGCAAGATCCAATTTAAAAAAGGAATTCTAGCCCAAGATAGTTCAGAAGATTGTAAAAAGGGCACATAGTCACTTTAAGTGAACTTAAGTCTCTAAGACCAAGCAAATTACATCCTCAGAAGCTGAAGGAATTTGTAGATGGAATCTCAGTACTGTTATTTGCTATGAAGAATGGTGTAGAAGTCAGAAAATTAAAGGTAGCTTTATTGCCTTGTTTTTTAAAACATAAAAAACATACTATTGTTTAAGTGACAGCCATAGATCTCAGGCAAAATCCAAGAAAGGATTTATTAAGCAAATACATTTTATACATCTAGAAAATAATGTAGTGATGGCTATGCATCAATAAGACCTTACAAATACAAGATCTGAACAGAACTAATTTATACTGTTGTTGGTTTGCATCTGGTTTGTTGGTGCTTTATTTTCAAAAGAAGCAAGTTTGGTAGCAAGAGCTTCCTGAGCTTTGGAGGCAGGGATCTGAACATGGAATTGAATACTTTCTTCCTGAGTGACATTGGAGAAGCCACACTGTCTCTCTGGGTCTGTTTACTCATAAGACAGCCTCCAAGGGCTGTTGTAAAAATCTTGTTGGCTAATCAAAGTAAAGTACCTTGCACTATTCCCAGCACATAGTTGACTTAGTATTATGGGTTGTTGGAAATCCTCCATTTCTCTATGTCTATATTCCCTTGAAGAGAGAGACGTCAGCAATACTACCACTCTCTTCCTACTTTTTAAATTTACCTTATTTATGAACTTGGGAGAAGGAAGTAGGCCAGTCCAGCTCAGACCCTTTTCTCTTCTCTTTTGGTGCCAGCTTATTAGAAGGACACATGCATTCTTGTCACACTTGCTGCCAAGCAGAAAACTTAGCAGATTAGGCTCATGCAAAGGGCAGACCCATGGCTGTCCAACAGTTCTGCCTATGACTGGGTAGGTAAAACTACCTAGCGTAGGGGGATATCTGAAACCTCAGTGTCCACAGACTAATTACATTGTTCAGTTAGTTTTATGAATAATACAGCTGATATTTTAATTTCCATCTAAGTCTGACTCCTGTGTCTCTCTCATTGAGAGTTGAATTTTGGGATGGGAGTGGAGGAAAAAAAGTGTAATCAGACAACTAGACCCTCAACCAGGTGACAACAGCTATGGTGATGATGATAAAACCAGAACATCAGCATAATTCTGCTTAGATATTTTACACTTGCATCTCAGTTCCTTAAATGGCAAAATAATTTGATTGCATTCTGATGAAGAAAATGGTGAAACAGATGTAACTAGATAAGCAATAATTTATATAATACCAAAGAACATTGATTAATAATTGTTAATGATTCTTTTGCACCAGGCATTTAGCTAAGTACTGGGCATCCACCATCTTACATGTTCCTCTCAACAGCCATATGAGGCAGATACTACAATTCCCCATTTTGTAAGAGAGGAAACTAGAGTTCAAGGTGGTTAAGTGACTTGCCTAAGGTCACGCAGCTCATAACAGTAAAGTCAGGATACAAACTGAGCTCTGTCTACTTCCAGGATCCATACTCCGATCCAAGGATTAACAAACTACAGTTTGTAAGCTGCATATGGCTTACTGCCCATTTTTGTGAATAAAGTTTTATTGGAACACAGTCATGCCCATTTGTTTGCATATTATCTATTGCTGCATTTACGCTGCAATGGAAGAGTTGAGCAGTTGCAACAAGCACCATATAGCTTACAAAGCTGAAAATATTTACTATCTGGGCCTTTATGGAAAATGTTGGTGTAACCCTGCTTTGCTGTAACCCTGCTTTACTGTTCTCTCAATTGAACATCTTGAGGGCTTCCATCTCATGTCATAAAAATGAATCAAAACTGGTCCTTTACTTAAGAGTGGGTTACTAGATAAAAGCTGGGGATCTTTGCAGTATACTCACTCCTTTTTCAGAAATTGAAACTCAACAAAATAATTTAATAGTCCCATAATGTTTTTTATTTATTTATTTTTACTTATTTTTCTCCCTAGAGTTTCCTTGTTGATCCCGAATCACTCCAGATTCCTTAAATAGTATTTCTTGAGTGTACCAGATTTGGTCTTTTGAATGAACCAAGACAATAACTAACAAGTACAATAGACAGGAGCAGTTTCCAAACTGAATGAGTAGAGTTTTTTCACTTTATATTATGAAAAATTTAAAATATATACAAAAGTATTGTGAACAATATACTAAAACCCCATATATCCATTGCCCAGCTTCAAAATTATCTCCTTTCAGGCTAATCTTATTTCATCTATGAACCCTTGTCCCCAATCCTCACCAGGCTATTTGAAACAAATTGCAGACAATGTATCATTTCAGTCATAAATACTAAAGGTGCTTTTAACACAGAGACAGGGAACATAAACCAATACCATATGAGCACATAGGAGCTATATACTCTTTAGTATTGGCAAACCTGTAATACCGCTCAAACTTGGATATCTACACTAATTCTCTTCTTGTAGGTATGACATTGTATACTGCAATTTCTGTCAAAAGAAAGGTCACTTTAAGAGACCATGAGGTTTAAAAGCCACATTAGGAAGAGTTCAAGAACTGTCATATCAGTTCATGTCATGAACTGGGTGATCTCAATTACTTATTTAGCAGTGAATCCCCAGAGGGTCAGGAGTAAGAGAGTCCATGTAATAAATGAACATGAGGGGAAAAATAAAGACAGCCTTGGTCATGATGTGCCAACAAAAATAATAAATATCCTACCTGCTATATGTTATTGAAAGATCCTATACCAACGTTGCTGAGAAAATTATATACTTCTCAAGATTTATAATGATAATGTAGCTGTTTCTGTTGGAAGCTGTCTTATAAGTGGGCAAGGAGAAGATACAATTCATCCTTTAAAGAAGCCAGTACAAATTGGTCATTTATAAATGTTCTTGAAAGCTAGAAGCGTAATTTTTATGCAAAAAACCTAAAAAGATCTTGCAAAAATTCAGCTACTTGAATATCACTAACACAATGTGTTGATAATTTGAAGCTAAGAATATTGTTCACCATATTAAGGGAGAACACCACGTTTGTATGGCTTTGGTAATGTCTCAATAGGAGAACAAAGTCAAAATTTATTGAGAATCAGAAGTCTACTTCAAGGTAGGTCTTTCAGTGCAAGGTGGCTTGATTAGAATTGTGTAAGGATTAAGATACAACAGCCCAGGGTTGCTAAAAATGGCAAGACAACACATTCAAAGTGTTATAGGGTGCAAATCATCTGTTGATTTCCATTGAAGAATTGATGGGTATTTTGAGAAGTCACATAAAGGAAGACAATGGAATAGTAAAGTCATGTTAAGGTGAACTGCTGTGGGGAAGTGAGGAGAGTAGTAGGCATTTTAATTCCTCAGTGTCCAAACTGCAGGTGAAGGTTGGTGGTTTCAGTTCTCAACCTTCATCTTCAAATCAGAAAAGTTGTCTTCAAATAAGTTAGATAGTTAGATAAGCTACAAAATATAGATAAGATACATACATATATTTATAGACAATCTCTATATATCCATATGTTTTTAAGATAATGTAGTCTATATAGTGTTTAGTTAGTCTACCAGGTTTGTGGTTAAGACGCTAGTAAAGAATCTCCGGCTATGATTCATTAAGTATCTTTCTTCTTCTTCATTTTGGAGTTCTGCCAATCTTCTTCTTGTGTGGCCATACTTCACTCTCAATATCCTTAGTCAGAGGCTTGTTACCAACTGCAGGGAACTTCTAGTCTTTACAAAGAACTTCCAGTCTCTGCATCTATAATTGTTCAGGGTTTAGATTGCTAATGCAGATGCATCATCACCTGTGGTAAAAAGGGGAGGTCTTTTATCTATTCTTCCCACATAATGCTTGCTTCTGGTTACTTAGAAACATTTTATTCTCCATTTGTGTTATGCAGCGTTTCTGAAATGTGTCATGAATACCAACACTATTAAATATCCTCCCTGAGAGCAGCAGTTTAGAAGGCGTAGAGTTTGGTGCTTCTACTGCTTAGCTTTCAGTATGTATTTTATTTATTTATTTTTATTTCAAACTATTAATTAAGGGGGAACAAGTATTTTTATTACATGGATACCTTATATAATGCTTAAGTCACGAATTTTGGTGTGCCCATCACCACAGTAGTGTTCATTGTACCCAACAGGTAAGTTTTTATCCCACAGCTCCCTCTCAGCCTCTCCCTTTCTTTGTCCCTCATGTCCTTTATATAGCTTTCTGCCTTTGTGTACCCGTTGTTTAGCTCCCATTTATTAGTGAGAACATATGATTTTGTTTTTCCATTCCTGAGATACTTCACTTAAGATAGCAGTCTCCAGTTCCATCCAAGTTGCTGCAAATGACATTATTTCACTCCTTTTTATGACTGAGTAGTATTCCATGGTGTGCATACGTATGTCTGCATATGTGTGTGTGTATGTATATGTGTGTGTGTCTGTGTGTGTGTATATATACTATATATATATATATACACACACACATTTTCTTTATCCACTCATGTATTGATGGACACTTACGATGATTCCACAACTTTGCAATTATGAATTGTGCTAGTATTAACATTTGATTGCAGGTATCTTTTTGAGAAAATGACTTCATTTTCTTTCAGTAGATAGCCAGCAGTAGGATTGCTGGATCAAATGGTAGGTCCACATTTATTACTTTGAGAAATCTCCATACTGTTTTTCATAAAAGTTGTACTAATTTGCAGTCCTATAAACAGTGTATAAATATTCCTTTCCCTCTGCATCCATGCCAGCATCTATTGTTTTTTGACTTTGATAATGGCCATTCTGATAGGGGTAAAGTGGTATTTCATTGTGGTTTTAACCTGCATTTCCCTGATAATTAGTGATGTTGAACCTTTTTTGTATGTTTCTTGGCCATTTGTCTATCTTCTTTTGAAAAAAAAAATCTGTTCATGTCTTTTGCCCACTTTTTGAATGGGGTTATTAGTTTTTCTCTTACTGATTTGTTCGAGTTCTTTGTAGTTTCTGGATATTAGACGTTTGTTGCATATATAGTTTGCAAATATTTTCTCCCATTCTGTAGGTTGTGTATTCAGTTTGTTGATTATTTCCTTTGTTATGCAGAAGGCTTTTAATTAAGTCCCATTTGTTTACTTTTGTTGTTGCCGTATTTGCCTTTGGGGTCTTAGTCATAAATTCTTTGCTTATGCTGATGTTTACAAGAGTTTTTCCTCCATTTTCTTCTAGAATTTTTATGGTTTGATGCCTTACATTTAGTCTTTCATCCATCTTGAATTAATTTTTGCATATAGTGAGAGATAAGTGTCCTTTTTCATTCTTCTACATGTGGCTATCCAATTCTCCCAGCACTGTTTATTGAATAGGGTATCCTTTCCCCAGTGTATGATGTTGTCAACTTTGTCAAAGATCAGTTGCTCATAGCTATATGGTTTTATTTCTGGGTTCTCTATTCTTTGTTCCATTAGTTTATTTCTCCACTTTTATACCAGTACTATGCTGTTTTAATTACTGTAGGCTTGTAGTATAATTTGAAGTCAGATAATGTGATGCCTTCAGATTTATTCTTTGTGATTAAAATTGCTTTGGCTATTGAGCTCCTTTTTTGGTTCCAAATGAAGCTTAGGATTATTTTTTCTAGATCTGCAAAATATGATGTTGGTGTTTTGATTGGGATTGTGTTGAATCTGTAAATCATTTTGGGCTATATGGACATTTTAATGGTGTTGATTCTAATAATCTATGAGTGAAGGGTGTTTTTCCATTTGTTTATGTCATCTATAATTTCTTTCATCAGCATTTTGTAGTTCTCCTTAAAGAGATCTTTCACCTCCTTAGTTAAGTATATTCCTAGGTATTTTGTTTTCATGGTAGTTATTGTGAATGGTATTCATTCCCCTGTTTGACTCTCCACTTGACTGTTATTATATAGAAATGCTATTGATTTGTGTACATTAATGTTGTAACCTGAGACTTTGTTGAGTTCATCCATTTGAGGAGTCTTTTGGTAAAGTCTTTAGAGTTTTCTAAATGCAAGATCATATCGTCAGCAAACAGGGATAGTTTGACATCTCTTTCCCAATTTGAATGCTCCTTATTTCCTTCTCTTGCCTGATTTCTCTGGCTAGAACTCCCAGTACTAAATTGAAGTGATGCCAGTAGGCGCGCATGTCTTATTCTATTATGCATAATCTTACAGAGTCTGTGGACTAAATTTTCAGTGAGGGATGAGAAGAGAACAAGTGACCATTAGGGTGTCTCCAAAGCCTATCTGAGTAGATAAAAATCCAGCTTGTTTCCAATTAGCTTTTCCAGTCTCCAGTGCTAGCAGTTGTTATGCCTTAAATACCTTCAGCGTAATTTCTGTCTTTAAAGGAGGTTGAGCAAGAGGGAAGTATTCAGTGGTTGATGAAGAGATTGCTTGGGAAGCTGCAATCAGCATATTTGTCAGCCAAAGAATTTGCTTTAACTTCAGGGATCTGGCTACTAGTTTGAGTTTCAACTCTGATAACAGTTAATACTGTGGGCAGCAGTAAGACTTCCAATACATTGGCAACTTCGGTTCTACTTTTGATAGGTGTCCCTGCAGCTTTCATGAGTCATCTTTGTTTCCATAGTTCATAAAATCATGTGCAACTTCAAAGCATATCTGCCATCAATGTAAACATCAGCCCTCTTATCTTGTGCTAGTTTGCAAGTTCAGGTGAACGTTATCAGTTTAGCCACTTGGGCTGATTTAACCTCAGACAGTATAATTTCAAAGGAAAGCATGGATTGCTATTAGAGGAGAGGACCTAATGTATAAGAATACATTTTTCTACTTAATTATATCACCATACATTCAACACTGCAATCTTTTCCTCAGTCCTTATGTTTCTAAAGAAGATTGAGCAAGGAAAGCATGCAGTGGTTGAGGAAGAGTTTTCTTGGGAAGCAGTTATCTTAGCATATTAGTCAGCCAAAGAGTTTTCTTTAGCTTTAGGAGTCTGGCTACCAATCTGAGGCTCAATTTTGAGAATTTTTCTTGGAAAGCCTAGAAATTACAGATTTTTTATGGTACCTGCTGTGAACTGAATTATGTCTTCCCCAAATTCATATGTTGAAGCCCTAATTCCCAACATGACTGTATTTTGAGGTAAAGCCTTTAAGGAGTTAATTAAGGTTAAGTGAGGCCATAGGCATAGAGCCCTGATTCAATAGGTTGAATGTCTTCGCAAGAAGAGATACAGGAGAACTTTCTTTTTCTCTCCCTGACGTATGAGGACAGGCAGGGGTGAGAAGGCAGCCATCTGCAAGCCAGGAAGAGAGTCCTTATCAAAAACTGAATTGGCTGGCACCTTAATCTTGGACTTCCAGAATAGTGAAAACATAAATTTCTGTTGTTTAAGCCACCTACTCTATGGCATTTTGTTATGGCAGCTTGAAATCACTATACAGTGCCCTGTCATCAAAATCTGAGGATGTATAATGCTTATGTCTTTTGGCTAATCATATTACAGAATTACCTTTGTAGAGGATCCCATTTTGGCCTATGTCTCAAATAAGTGAAGAGCGGAAACACAAAATAACAAAAGATTTGATTTCAAGTCATCACAATGAGTTGGTTTTATATAAAGGGTACATTTTATGGAGAGATAGTGTTACTTTTCTAAAAGGGGTCATCGGATCACCTTGAGTGTAAAACAGTCAGAAGGAATTTGCATGACCTCATTGTTTAAATTTATGTTGGGTAGCCTGGAACGAATACAGAGAATGAAATGATGATAAAAGAGCTGTACCACATTCCAGCCTACTAGACATTATTGGCCCAAGGTCATTTCAGGCTAAGGGTTCCTGAGCATTAAAAATGCATTTCAAGAATTCATATTGATTTTGCAGGCTGATACCAAAACAAGAACTTCTTGGGTTAGACTCCCTCTCAAAATGGCTCTAAGTGCTTTTAATTACATTTCAAACATCTGCAGCAACAATCACAGCTCTGTGCTAGTTTTTGCAATGCATAGACTGACAGACACCATCTTTACTGACAACAATTCTGATTCAACTTTAGCTTGAGTTGTGAAAATTTGTAGTTGGGAGCCTTATCTGAGCTGTCACCATTATGTCTTATCAAATTCCAAGCAAATGGCTATCCCTGGATGGTGCAGACTATTAAGATTGCCTTAAGTAAGAATGTTGAAGAAACTGGACTAGGATATCACCAGGTTTTTTTTTTTTTTTTCTCTAAGCTTTAACATTTTCATTTTCAACAAATGGAATTGAATTTTCTGAATTACTTATTAGGCAAGGGAAGCAGGTGGTGACAACTCAAGGGAGGACCTGCCATGATGGTCTTCATCTAGAGCAGGGGTCAGCCCACCATCTGTTTTTGTGAAACCCACAAGTTCCTTGGGTTTTTTCATTTTTAAATGGATGGGGGATAAATCAAAAGAAGAATAATATGAAAATTATATAAAATTATAATTTCACATAAAAATTACATGAAACTCCAATTTCAGTGTCTATAAATAAAGTTTCACTGGAACACATTTACATTCATTCATTTATGTATTGTCTTTTGCTGCTTTTGCCACAGTAGTTGCAACTAAAACTGTATAGCTGGCAAAAGCTAATATACTTACCATCTAGCCCTTTATAGAAAAAGTTTACTGACCCCTATTCTACTGTGCTGGAGACAAAGAAAAATTCCTCCTGAAAGTCTGTTCATCTATTTTTCCCCAAATAGTAAAATTTTGCTAAAGACTTTGTAAAGACTAGACTAGAAATTTATATTAAGGGATACAAATAGGCAGAGTTGGCCCTGATGTGATGATCGATTTACAAGGTATTCTTCCACAAGAACTTGATGACAATTAAAACTTAAATAGTACCTCCACAGGTGCCATCTGGCAAGGAGTTTTTAGCTCTGTGTCCTAAGAAATGAGCAGAGGCACAAAGAAAATAATCATTCTCCTTTGACTCCTGCAACAGCGGAAGAGGACTCAGCTGGAATTCCCGTATTTATTGTAAAACTCAAGGGCAATCTCACAAAAAGCTGTGCCACCAATGGTAAAAGGATATGTTAGCTCAGGTATGGGGATGGAAGGGGGGAGGATAGTGTGTAGCTGGGTGTGGCATGGAGGACAGGTGGTTTGGTGCTTTTGGTGTTAGTGTTCTTTATTCCTTTGGTGTTTAATTGGTATTCAGCTCCTTTGGTGTTTGTGAAGGGAATTTAAGAAGGGTTTAACTTAAAATAGATACTGTTCTTGATAAACAAAGGTTTCTTCAAATCTTGCTTGTCACTAAGTAACTTAGTAAAACAAAAAGAAATCAAATGATCGTAGGGATTTATCAACAGTCTCTTACTATTTACATTATTTATTTGGAAATGTCACATTCAGGCTTTATTCCACATTCTCTTGTCATTTTTTCTTTGCTACCAACTCCTTCTCTGATGCCTCCTTCACCTCTCCCAACATTTAAAAGTCAGCTTTCTTTAGGATAGATACCAGCTTATCCGTTTCCTTTCTTACTCTAATTTTTCTACTTGGGGAATCTCATCTACACTTATGGCTTCAAATAAAATTTATACGCTTTAACTAAAAAAAATGTTTGACCCTTGCTGAAAACTTTAGACTATTTATAATCCTGCCTATTCAACACTCCCCCTTGAGTATTTAAAATGAACCTGAGACTCAGCTTCTCCCAACAGCATCATGATCCTCCCATGCAAACTGGTCTTTCTCCAGGGTTTTCTTTTCTTTCTTTCTTTCTTTTTCCATGCCCAGCTAATTATATATACATATTTTTTTACTTGTCCAGCTAATTTCTTTCTATTTTTTTAGTAGAGACGGGGTCTCACTCTTGCTCAGGCTGGTCTCGAACTCCTGAGCTCAAACCATCCGCCTGCCTGGGCCTCCCAGAGTGCTAGGATTACAGGCGTGAGCCACCGCGCTCAGCTCCCAGGGTTTTTTACCTTGGTGAATTAATCGCATCCTCATCCACTGAGGCAAACAAACAAAAAAAACCCTTACAGTCATTGTTGACATCTCCTTCTCCCTCAGATCCTCTATCCAAACAACCACAAAAATGAGTCTTGTGGCTTCTTAAATACTGTCTGATCAAATATACCCACTTCTTTTCATGTCCATTCCCACAATTCTCTCTGATCTACGGCTATAGAATCCCAGTTGCTTCCCAGAATTCATTTTTGGGCAATCTCCTCTTTCCCTTCAACCTCAATGCAGGAGTCAAAAAAACCCCACATAAACATGCAACTCTTATTGTGTCTTCCCTCTGTTTTAAACCCTTCAACGGCTTATGGCTGTCATTAAGGTGAAAAACAACATTCTTAATTATCAAAGCCACAAGCTCTGCTGGATCTTACCTTTGCCAGTATTACCAGACTCATTGGATGTCACTCTTCCCCTCTGCTTTAGTGTGCTGGTCTTTCTCATTTTCCCAAATGTTCTATTTTCTTTCCAGCTATAGGACCTTTCCACAAGCTGTAGCTTCTCCCAGAGTTCAGCTAAAATGTTACCTACTCACAATTGAACTACCTCAAGACCACTTAAGTCTATGAGAGATAAAAAGCTATTGAGGTTGGACGCGGTGGCTTAGGCTTGTAATCCTAGCACTTTGGGAGGCTGAGGCCGGAGGATTGCTTGAGGCCAGGAGTTCAAGACCAGCCTTAGCAAGAGTGAGACAGACCTTGCCTCTACAAAAAACAGAAAAATTAGCTGCGTGCACTGGCACACATCTGTAGTTCCAGCTACTCAGGAGGCTGAGACAGGAGGATCACTTGAGCCCAAGAGTTAGATCTTGCAGTGAACTATGATGATGCCACCATACTCTAGCCTAGGTGACAAAGCAAGTCCCTGTCTCAATAAATAAATAAATAAATAAAAATAAAAAAAGTAAAACTATTGAGCCTCAAAGGGTCTTGGTCTTCAGAGTCCCCATCCCTTCCCCCAAGAATCTCCTTCTTCCCCTTCTCTATGCAAATTGACTCACATCCCCCCTACCACCGTGAACTGATCTACATTGGAAGCGATATTTAAAAGAGCGGTTTCAGTCAACCTGTTAAAAAAAAACCTCCCTAGAGCCATAAGTACCTTTTCACTTTGTATTTTTTACGCTTACATTATTCAAACGTTTCCTTCAAGAGATTTTTCCTGGAACAAATAGATCACGATCTGTGGTCATTTGCTGTCTACTTATGCCAGAAAATTAAAAAATGTATTTATAATTTTTTGCTGTTTTAAAATCAATGTGTGTTTTTATTAAGAAGTAAATACATGTACAGAATTTTTAAAGACCCAAATAATTTTAAGAAGTCTGCACAATGAAATGTAAGTCTTCTCATCTCTGACCACTCTCCCAGAACCAAGGTATTCTTTATTAATATGCACACATAGTAAAAATATGCATACACACATTTATTTATGGGAAGGGGGAACCACTGTATCTCTCTTTTCATGTAACCGTCTAAAAAATAATCACAGATCAGCATACATACATCCTCTTATTCTCTTTCCTTAAATCTTCAATGCCCTCTATTTGCACTTTATCATAATTTATGGAACACATTCTCTTTATTCAACTCATTAATAGACATACATGTTATTTCCAGTCTTTCACCATTACTAAAGAAAGTGCATACATGCTCTATGTGTGCTTTCTTTGCACACATGTGGGTATTGACCTGAAGGAAAAATTCCTAGAAATGAAAATGCTTTACCAAAGCCTCTTTTCTGTTATTTTTTTGAAAGATGGCACCAAATCATGCTACAAAAAAGTTGTATAAATTTGTATTGCCTCCAGTGATATGGGAGAATGTTGGCTTCCCTACCTCTAGAGATCACTAAATATTATCTCTTTGATTTTTTTCAATTTGTTGGGTGAAAATGGGTATTTCAGTTTTTGTTGTTGGGTTGGTTTGTCCACTTGCATTTCTTTAATTATTAGTGAAACTGAGCATCTTTTCATAGGTACAACCTTTTTCTTTTTCTGTGAGCTAGCTATTCATATCTTTCATCTATTTTATTAAGTAGTTGAACATTTTCTTACTAATTTGAAATGATTTTTTTATATAATAACACAATTATTCTCCCATTAAACATATTACAAAATTTTTAGCAATATGCTTTTTGATTTCTTAATGGTATTTTTTTCCTGGAAAAATTTAAAATTGTATAAGATAAAATTTATCAATTCGAGCTTTGTGTCTTGCTGTAGTATATGTTTGAATACATACACATCTATATGATTATATATGCATATATACATGATTTTTTAAACATATTTTAGGAAGTTGGTGGTAAGTAGCGAGTAATAATAGCTGGTGACTTTTAAATACCCAGTATCCTTGTATGAATGAATTTAAGGACCCTCACGATAGTAATTAATCAATATTTGTTTGTCTTCCTTATCTGACAATAAATACCTTGAAGCAGTGACCAAGCCTATTTATTCATTTAATTTGTCCTCAGCACTCAGAAGAGTGCTTGTACACAGTACAGTCTGAGTATTAACATTCACTCATTTATCAATAAAAGGAATAAATTCCTAAAATAATACTTAAATTTTAAAATTACATTAGTACTTCATACACATTATAAAAAATGGCAAATAATATAGAGAAAATATAAAGAAGAAATTAAAGTTCACTTGCAAGTCTACCATCCAGAGATAACATTGATCAACATTTTGTTCCTTTTTCTTCCTGTCGTTTGTCTATGTAATATACTATTAGAGATGAAGATAGCATAATGGACAGTTTTTTATTTTGTTTTGGTTTTTGTCATGAAGTGTTTCTTTGTGGAACTCACACTATCTTACCCTTGCTCCATGAGGTATCTTTTCAACCCAGGTCAGTCAGAGGAATTCATTCTACCAACCTGCCCTCTTCAAAGATGTGTGACCCAAGACAGGCCAATGATATCCTTCACTGGGAATGCTTGGGGTTGGGGAATTGTTGTTTTTGTTTTCAATTTTTTTTTTTTGGCTGGGATTTTACAATCTGAGGATGCTGTAAAATGAGAGCTGACAGTGGCTCTTTGATTATAGGGTGAGTAGTTCTGGACTGAGAACAAAGCCAACAGAGAGCTAAGAGATGGGGAGAGAGGCTTGGAGACATTGCTTCAGCCTCTGGATTCAGCTATGCCTGAAGCGAATTTCTATTTACATGAACCAATATATTCCTGTTTGTGTTTAAAACTAGTTGAAGTTATGCTTCTGTCACTTCTACCTGAAATAACTGTCACTAATATTGGAGTAGTTTTGATGGTATTTCATGGTGTTTTGACAAAGGACCTATAAATGCCTGACTCTTGACTTTTCCTCCTTTCAGAGTTCTATTGTGGGAGGAGGGAAGAGGTATACATACACAAAGAAAAGAAGAATAAAAGCTTAGCTGACTAAGTAACCAATAACCGCTGAAAGGCTCAGGAAAAGGTGAGTCAGAGTGTTGGACAGGGTTCTAGGCAGAATCTTCTGCTTAACGTAATACTGTTTATATATTGCCATATTAGCTGCTGGAGAGGTTGTTTTTATTATATACTTCTACCAGAAGGGACTGCGCTTCATTTAATGAAAATTAGAGAAGCTAATTAAGTGGATTTAGAATTTAATATACTGGAGCTTTTGCAGTTCAACAGGCTTCAAGTAGATGAGTAATTTCCTGATTGGTACTGGCTATAGAGTCAGACTGCTGGGGTTTTACCATTTATAACCTAGCAGTGATAGCATCAAACCTTCAAAATGTTCTATGGAGTAAGTGCCAGTATGAGAACTGGCACAGTTGCACAGTCAACTAAGCTGAGAATTGAGTTTATAAACAAAACTTTGGCTTAAGTTACCATTAGGAATTAAATTGCAGTTATTTTGTAGTCACCAAAAGACAAATCAATCAATGGAGAAATACTATCTATTCCTTTGTTTATTCATTCGCCTATTCATTCATTCCATAAACATTTATGGAGTGCCTACCACATGCCAGGCACTGTTTAAAGAGCTGGGGATACAGTAATAAACAAGACAAAAGCTTTCCTTCCTCATGCAATGTGCATTCAGAAGCATCTGTGAACTGAACTTAGAATGTATGTATATTAATCTTCATGGTGATGGGTAGTCACTTGCAAAGGGATGAGGACAATGGAGGTATTTAACTGCACAAACAGAACTGTAAAAGTCAGGCTTGCCTTCTCCTAAATTTTCTATATGGTTGTCTCAATTTTCCATTTTGCCTTGCTCATGGAATTATTGTCTAAGAATGTTCACAGCACTTATTTTGGAGGAATGTAGAGATTCAGAGATGAAAGGAGCTGATATATGTAATTGTAATGTAGTATTATTAAAGATGAAATGATTTGTAATTTATGTTTATAATGATATGTTATGGTTACATGGAATGTTTTCCCAGTAATTTCTTCCATGCATTACTTTTCCACCTTTCTATTATTACTAGAATGTAAGTGGCAATTATTATCCCTCAGTTTTGCAGGTAGGAAGACAGATATTTAGTGAGTGACTTATCTGAATCATAATACTTGGCCAGGTTTATAAGAAAGTCTGATTACAGGTTAATAAGGTAAAGAAATTACACCTGCAAAGTTTCCCCTGAGCTCTGGTTCAGGCTTTCACATCAACCAAGGATATGACCTTAGACACATTCATTTCACCTCTCTAGGTTTCAGCTTCTTTATCTGAAATACAAAGCAATGTGCTAGATTCAAACTCAACTAATCTTTATTAGGCACTTATTATGTGCAAGCCATGTGCTAGATGTTTTCAATGTTATATTACATTAAATTAAATTTTAAATTAAATTTAAATTAACCCTCACAACAAATGAAGAAAACTAGGCACCAAAAACTTATGTAATTTGCCCAAGGTATGCAAGCTAAAGATAAGAGTCATGTTAATCCAGGTCTCCTGACTTCAAAATCAATGGCTTTTCCTTTACACTTTAGTACTTTCCTTTACATTTTAGCATTCTTGAAGTTAATCAAAAATATACATGTGTTTGGATTTAGTGCTATGTAAACTAAAATAATCCTATTATTAAAACACTAAAAATGTTTGTGTAATGAGTGAAATAATTAACATATATAAATTAAAAATTTTGAAGTTTGACTTATATGACCAAATTGTTTATGATGTAATACTGTTTAAGGTCTCTAAGTGATATAAGGGGCTATTAATAAATAGCCCTTAGTCTCTAAGGGGCTATTAATAAATATATTACAGAATTCCAAATAACAGGAGGTTCAGTGTATTATCAACATACTGGTTGAGAGGTTGATGCAAAGTAGTAATTACTTTATTGGGAAAAGTGTAATTTAAAATATATCTTCTCATTCTGCCCAGCTCAACAAATGGATTTTGATATGTTAACTGACACTAAGGAAGAAGGAAGCTACTGTAAAAAAAAAGATTTTGATGGAATTTCATGATTGGCATATCTGCTACTAAGCTTATTGTTAATAGCTATTAGTTGGCTGATAGATGTTAATCATTATAGTTGGTACATAGGACTAAACCTGATAATAACAAAGACAGTTGATATAACAAGATGGGTTATAATACATTTGGGTTATACTCTGGAAATGCTGCTGTTTGGGGAAACTAGTGATATCTTTGGTGTGGATGATATTTTTAAATTTCCTCCAAAATCTGCTGTTTCTTCTATCATGTAATATTTTTTCAGTATTATTTAAGAATATTTAATCCTGCTATAGAAAATAAAAGGGAAAAACAAAAACAGTAGATGATAGAAAGTATAGAAGAAAATAGCCTGTGAGACAAAAAGTAAGCAGAGTACATGTGTGGTGAATAGATAACAATGATGGAACAATGAGAAAATTACTCATGCATAGAAAAGAATGGAATGACTGAGTGTGCACCAAATATTCATGATTCAGTAAATATAAATGAGGCATATGAGGCACTCAGTATTTATTGCATTGAAAATCAGCTACCCATTGGTGACATTCAACCTGGCCCCACATGTCCTGTCTCCAAGAAGCATATATTGAGTCCATAGCTGCTTATTGGGCTATTTGGCAAGTTATAATTTTGGCCAAGCACCATAGTTCCTATATGTCTCTAATAGAGCAGTTGGTCGCAGGTACCTTACATCTGTTGGACCACCTTGCTCTCAGACCTCAGATCTCAACTCTGGTCCTTGTAACCACACTGTCAGTGGGGAAAGCTGACATCACTGAGTTAGATGAGAGAGACAAATAGGTGAACTAATACAGACAGTTCATATGAACATTGTGTAATCCAATTATCATGTGGTGAGAGCTTTCATCTCTTAGTACCCTATTCTTTGTGGGTTAACCTTTCCTCTGCTTCTCACTGTATGTTTTAAACTGACTTAACAATCATATGATTTGACTGTGAGCCTTAATTTGGACAGTAAGCCTTCCAGTTCTACAATGTCTGTGCTAATGTGCCTGGTTAGGTACTTGGAGGCTACAATTGCATGAAAATAATTCTCTATATGGAACTGCTGGTCAATTTTTGCCTCATATGTTTTTCTTATATTTACAACTGATGGTAATTACACTGGAAGGGAAAAGAATATACCATTTCAGAAAGGTATTTGGTCATCTAAAGAAAGCATTTAACTGTCACAAAGATGCATTCCAATTATAGTCTGGCTGCAGCAAACGAGAAGAATGCATGGTTCAGCAGAATAAAATCACAGCACTTTAAACCTGGTTCCAGTTCAAACTCTTATTTCAAAAGATAAGATACAGTAACTTGCTAAAGCTCACTATTTCTAGTAACTAGCAAGACAGAGCAGGAGCCAATGCTGTCTAAAGATGCTAGGGGCCTATTTGAGATTTCCATTTGACTGTAGAAGACTGAACTTTAGTCAATCATCTCAAGTTAGTTGACTTTAGCTGGGAGTTCATGCCCAGTTATCCAAAATATTTAATTCAACAAAACTTCTACTCACTAGCTAATATAGATGTGGAATTGTATTACACAGTTGCAACATACAAATGAATAAGATTTAAACTGTGTGAATCAACAAATGCTTTCCAGTTCCTTTTATGTGCCAGGCACTGCTCTAGGTCCTAGAAAACCACAATAACAAGGGCTTAAACCAGAGAATATTCATTATTGATAAAAATAAGTCAGGGGCTTGATTGGCAGTTCAACTATGACTTCAGTGACTCAAATGGTTTCTGTCCTTCCAATTTAATCATTTTGGAATTTTCCTTTAGGCTTTTTGTCTTGTGGTCACAAAATACCTGCTTCAGGTACAGATAGGTGTCATGCCTTCACACTATCATGTCCAAGGCAGGAGGGGTGAGGAAAGCAAGATCTTCTCTTATAAGCCTCTTTTAATCTCTCACTGTCTCACACACACATGCAAACACACATACACATTCCATACTGAGGCTTCACAGCAGGTTTCCCCTCAGATAGATGTTGACAAGTAGAATGTTCTGTGATGTTGGAACCATTCTATAGTCTGTGCTGTCCAAAATGGTATCCACCAGTCACGTGTAACTTGTAAGCACTTGAATTATGGCTACAGTGACTAAGGAACTGAATTTTTAGTTTTATTTAATTTTAATTAATTTAAATTTAAATGCATATACCTGCAAGTGTCTAGTGGCTACCCTATTGGACAGCACAGCATTTAATCCTAGATCTAGGTCATATGGGCACCAATAGTTACAAGGGAGGCTGGGAAAGTGACCGTCTAGCTCTAAGGGAGGAAAAGTTTGGGAACGGCTCTCTGGCAGCAACCAACAGTGTGTGCCATGCGGTTGAGCACTGTCTTGCAAGAGGATTGGCCTGTCTCTCTTGACCAATCTTGGCT
Source organism: Lepilemur ruficaudatus (assembly GCA_963574885.1). NCBI lineage: Eukaryota > Metazoa > Chordata > Mammalia > Primates > Lepilemuridae > Lepilemur > Lepilemur ruficaudatus. The sequence continues at coordinate 41,535 of CAUYRT010048681.1, forward strand.
GTTTAATCACAAGCATCCTCATCATTTTATCCAATTGGTTTCAGTAGATGTCTGCTGTAATTGACCAGGTTTTATGAAGCTGTAGTGGATAATATTAATACCAGCACTGGACCATCAAACAGACACTATTAGGTTTTTGATGAACATTTGGTTTTGGACTGTGTTTTGGCACTTCGTCTTTATCCAACCATTGTGCCGAATGCTTGCGATTGTCAAAAAGAATGCATTTTTCATCACACATAACAGTGCAGTGTAGAAATGCTTTGCCTTTATGTTGTGACAGCAAAGAAAGGCAAGCTTCGAGACAATTTCTCTTCTGATGCTTGTTTAATTCCTGTAGTACCCATCTATCCAGCTTCTTTGTCCTGCTGATTTGTTTCAAATGGTCCAGTATTGTTGGAATAGTAACTTCGAACCTTGCTGCTAATTCACTCATAGGTTGACATGGATTCACTTCCACTACAGCTTTCAGCTCATCATTATCCACCTTGGTCTCAGGTAACCCACATGGCTCATTTTCAAGATTAAAATCACCAGAATGGAACTTCTCAAACCATCCATGTACTGTGTGTTCATTAGCCACATCCTTCCCAAACACTTTGTTGATACTTCAAGTTGTCTGTACAGCTTTGGTTCCATGACGAAATTCATCTTCGAAAATAACACAGATTTTTGATTAATTTCACAAAAATTGTTCTTAAAAAAAAATTTGAAAGATAATCACAACCCAACCCATGTGTTTGCAAGAATGAGGATGTACCTTCACAATAAAAATAAAACAAGTGTCAAAGTGAAATGTCAAAGATACCAACTGTCAAACTTACTACTTAAAGAAATCAGACATTTCATACTTAATAACCTATATATAAAAATATTTCCACATATACATACATATATTTACTACATATACAACTACATACATTTACACACATACACACACACACAGAGTTAATACAATATTAAGAAGAAAAACAAAGCATCTTTGAGTATTTCTCTGGTATCTCCTACAAGCCTTACATAACATAGCAAGACAGGATTCGCAGCATAGAAGCATTGGAATGTGGTTCATCTATCATCCTTAAAACAACAGTTGATGCAATACAGTTTTACTGGAGTATACATGAGTAAGGTTAACAAGCAATTTCTTCAGTACGTTCTAAACTGGGACAATCACAAACACAGTGAGAACTTTGAAAGGACCTACGAAGTCCTACAACTTCAAGTGGTGTGATATTCTTGAGGCCGGAGAGAGGATCAGCAGTGGATAAAGCTGTCCGGCCAGAGGCTGTAAGGGCTGGGGTGGGTTAAATTAAGCTTAGATTTTGGTGTGAATGAGGGATAAGAGACCATAACATTTCAGAAAGTCTCATCCTCTGAGATTTTTGTAAGTGTAGAAAAGATTGCTTGTCATGTCCTCATAGACGCATGCTGGTACAGAATGATAACTGAGGGTTCTGAGCATTCAAAGGACTATAGTGTTGAAAATATACTTTCTAAAGCCTTTTTCAGCTTTAGTACACTAACATTTGCGATATATAATTACCTTTTTTCCCAAAGATAGTATGAATGTTTTTTGTGCAAGAATAGCTGAAATTATTCGTATAATAAAAACATGTCTTCCATATTTCTCCTTAGATTTATGGTACCACTTGTGATATCTCTTTTTCTAATAATTCTGTATTTTTTATAACTTTTACAACTATAGTGAAGTAAAAAGAAAGTATGTACCAAATTGATGTTAGTACTTGTGGTAAACATTTCAAAATAGACACACACATTTGCTTCAACTATAGACTTCCAAATAGACACATACTATAAGTTCACATGACAATTTATGTCATCAATATATATGGTTTCTATGGCTATTAAAAACTTCTATATTGCTCTACAGATTGAGTATCTCTTATCTGAAGTGCTTGGGACCAGAAGTGATTACAATTTTGGAATTTTTTTTTTTTTTTTTTGGATTTTGGAATATTTGCACATGGGACCCAAGTCTAAACACAAAATTCACTTGTTTAATTTATACCTTATTTACATAGTCTGAAGGTAGTTTATACACTATCTTTAATAATTTTGTGTTTGAAATTAAGTTTGTGTAGACTGAACCCATCGGAAAGCAAAGGTGTCACTATCTCGGCCTCCATGTGAACACAAGATGTGGTTGTTTGGCATCATCATCATTCCTGACTCTGAATTTATGTGCTATCCATAAAGACTCATTTTCTTACACTTACTTACACATAACTACTTAGGAAAAAATATGACATACCATTAATACAGTGAAGAAAAAATGTGCTCAGGGTTAACTACGCAGGACAGTAGCATCACCACAACACCTGTGTCAGCTGTTAACAGCAACAACAAACAACAGCAGGCTTCCAGTCTCCACCTACAATGTTGTGGATGTTGTGTTTTGATTAAAAGGTTACTGTTCAGTGTATTTTATTTTTCTAGGTAAGAAGAAACATCAGAAGCAGTTGAGGGACCAGGAAGCGGGTCCTCTAGGCATGAGGAGGCCTGCTGCTGGATGGCTTTTCTGAATGTTTCCTCCAGACTCAGCTGCCCCATTAACAACGGTTTTTGTCTTAGAACTCTCTTTTTTTTTTAAATTGACATGTTATCAATGCACGCTTCTCTAGTCCTTCAATAAACCCATCGCACATTTTCACCATGTCATCTACAGGCACTTTTTCTGCAGTGTTAACAACATCATCTTCATCATCATTATCATGAACGCTTTGATTCAGAACCATTTCAGCTACTTTACCAAGTCAATGAATGCACAACTGGAGCCCCCTCATCAATATTAAACGCTTTGACATTCACTTCTTCCAGCTTACTGATGGAGTCTGAAGTTACATGTTTTTGCATATGTAAGGAGGTCAGACATCATTTTTTTCCTCACTTGACATATGAAATGCTTCAAAGTCGCCACCTTGTTCATCATCATCGCTGAACACAGTAATAGGCCAGAGGTTGTGTCAGGCATGCACAACTGTGTCTTTAGTCACTGTGCTTCAAGCATTGGCAACAGCACATATGACATCCTTTGAGCTAAACTTTTGAAAACCTGCCACATCCACGTTTCTGTTCACCTCTGCTAGCATGCTGTTCAAGACAGTATTTTTGCATTTACTCTTCACGGATGTAAGGATCCCCTGGTCACATTGCTGAATTAATGAAGTAACATTTGAGGGAAGTATATGGCATAAACATTATTTTTTATGAGAATTTCAGCTAGAGGATGAGCAGAACAGTTTGTCAAGGAATAACAAAATCTCTCAGTCATCTTCCAGTGTAGCTTCCCTGCAGTAAGCACAAACCTCTGGTACAAAATAATTGTGAAACCAATCAAAAAAGATGTCACTGGCGGTCCATGCCTTTTTGTTAGCCTAATAATGGACTGGTAAGAAATTCACTCCCTGAAAACAGAGAGAATGCAAGGTTTTGCCTATCACAGCAAGTTCACACTTATGCGTGCCTGCTGCATTAGCATATGCCAGCATAGTTATTCTGTCCTTGGCATCTTTAATTCCTGTAGCAGCTGTCTCATCAGCTGTAGTCAGTGTCTTTCTGGGGCAATAACACCAAAACAGTGATGTTTCATCAGCATTACAGACTTGTTCTGGCATCAGATTTTCATCAGTGGTGACCTTGGCAAACTCATCAATGAATTTCTCTGCTGCTTTGTGATCAGCAGATGTTTTATCACCACAAATCTTTAAAAATTTAATGCTGTGACTTTTCTTAAATTTCTGTGACCAGCCTGTTCAATATTCACAGTTCCCTTTAATTTTCAGTTAATCGTGATAGATCTGTGCTTGTTTCATGATCAGCGTACCATTAAGTGGCATTTGTTCCCTGCAATACTGACAGATGCAATCTTTCAATACGCAATTGCGATCTTCATTTTTAGCTTTATGCAAAATGTTTTCCCATCTTTCATTAATCTCTGTTCATCACTTTCCGCATAGAACTTCAACAGCTTATCCTTCTATTTCTTCAGATCATACATGGTGGTCATTCCTACATCATACCCTTTTGTGAAATGTTTCACACTTAAACTGCTGTGCAGTCTCTCCAACAACTTGAGTTTCTGTGCTATAAACATATCTGCTTCTTCTTTTTCCTATCATTGTTACCCACTGGAGTATATTCAAGGCCTTTTTGACATTTTCAGCAATATCTTTATACCACAGAGCAGAGAATAAGCAAAAACCAACAACAAATCCTAAAAAAACAAAAACCACAGTGAGAAATACATGCAGGTCCCATGTGGCGCACCTCAGGGAATCCACTATTGGCATGTCCGGCCATCAGACGGGCCATTTTATTACCCTTTATGGGTATACTTGTGTGGAGAAATCTGGGTATGTGCAGAAAAGATATATTGCTGCTTATGGGGGCTGGGAGGGTCTTTCTTCCCTTGGGGATGCTGAATAAACTGTGTGTTGTGTGCCTGTGTTTTGACTGTGACCCATCACATGAGGTTAGGTGTAGAATTTTCCACTTGTGGGTATCACTTGGTGCTCAAAACATTTCGAATTTTGGAGCATTTTGGATTTAAAATTTTTGGATTAGGGACGCTCAATCTGTAGTAAGAAGTTTTTATCTTCATTAAAAACCAGATGATGACGGTGATGATTTTGTTAGGAAATAATGATTCATCAGATAAATGCAAGAGAAATACGAACAATTTTACCCACCTTAACATAAAGGCACCCGTTTGCTGTCTAAGGTTATTTATAGATTTAAAACTACTAATGGTGGTAATCATCTCCCACTTTTTCTATCTAGCATAGCATCCAGACTTGTGCTGTTCAACACCATTGGAGTAGCCATGAGGCATTTAAATCCAAATATAAACCAATTAACATGAAATAAAATGAAAAATTCACTTATTATGCACACTAGCCGCATTCCAAGTGCTATAGCCACATGTGGCCACCATATTGGACAGCACAGATCTAGAACAATTCTATCACCACAGAATGTATTATTAGTCAGCACTGGACCCTGTTGGGTTTATACAGTTGAATCCCAAAAAGTGTTGATCAAATGAACTGCTATTCAAATATAATGTAATAGTGTATGGTAGATGGAAGCCATTTACTTACCATTTCGAAAGTTCTAACCAGCGAGATTCCTGGAAATTGGTCCCTAAGACAAACTTTGTAGGGGCCTTAGGCAGTACCACCCTTAGAGCCAGGCAAAAATAACCCCCGCTCTGGGCCTTCCATTTTACAGGACACCAACCTGATTCTCCTCCTCATGGGGTAAAAAAACTACAGAGCCAACACCCAGAGCCCCTGTGGCCTTTGTACTTCAGAGTGTCTCCACAGGACCCAGGACCCGGGAATTCCCTGACTGAAATTCCCAAGGACACTTTCAGGCCCTGAGATGGTATCTTTTCAGAATCGTCCTCCCAATGGAGAACCAAACAACCTGGATGCACAGTCCTGGGCCTGAGGGGCAGCTAAAGGGCGGCTGTTTGAAGGCGTGGCCAGAGCGTGGCTGGGTGGGCTGGGGTGTCCACACACAGGTGCAGAAAGCCCCTCTTGTTCTTCAATGGAGCTGGGCACAGAAAGCAAATGGGGTGAGGGTCTATAGGGGAAGGGCTGGGATCTGTCTCCTACCTGTCATATTTCAAGGTGAAACTCCAAGGTATCTGAGAATTCTGCTTATGAGTTTGGCCTTCCAGGTTGTTAGGAAGGTACATTTTTCAAGGTAGGAGAATAGAACATATCTTATTTGTTAGCTTAATATATTGCTCATAAATTTTTAAACATAGGGTAAATAGGTCCTGGACTTGCAAATGTTAGGGCAAGTCTGGCAATCTTAGATAAAGTGATGGATTCAGGTGCGGTTTCTTGACCGGTTTGCTAACTATTGTCACACTGGTGAACATCTGAGGTACCTTTGGAGGTCAGAGAGAAATTTCCTTCAAAAGGCTGCCGTTGCAGGGAGGCTCCCATGCATCCTGGGCAGGAACCATAACTGCTGTTGCTGAAGGCCAGAAAAAACTTCAGAGAGTTCACGTTATTGGAGTGGAACCTGTTTCCCGGCTCTGGTGTGTTTGGAACAAATGAGCACGCAGTGAGGTGAGAAGGCGATTTTTTTCCAGGGCACTTGGTCTTGGGCACTTCCCCCTGGGGTTGTTGGCCAAGGGTCACCAGCACTGCTCTTCTTCCCACTCCGTCCTCCGGGCCTGGGCTCCTCAAGGTGGAATGGGCGGTCCCCAGGGGCGCACAGGGCGGCTTTGTCTGGAGGGCGGTGGCGGCGAAGGGAAACGTGCGGCAGAGCAGCCACCGCGGCTGGAGTTTGGACTAGAACTTTTCTCCGCATCTCCAGGAGTTACCGTCCTCCCCGGGATCCCCCGTAACTCCTGCCCCGAGGCGGTGGCCGGGCGCGCGCGGCGTCCACAGTCGGTGCAGCCGGTCCCGGGAGCGCGCGCCTCCTCCCCGTAGCGGCGGCAGGCGAGGGAGCGGGAGAGGAGTCGCAGGAGGAGGGGAAGGGGCGTGGGCGGCCGGCGGCGGCGGGCGGGGAGGAGCCGCCGCGGGCCCTGGCCGGGGGAGGAGGCGGCGGCGGCGGCGGAGGAGGAGGCGGTGCTCCCGCCGGGCCATAGAGCGGCGCTGGGGCCCGTGCGGCCGTGACCCCGCGGCTCCCCAGAGGCCGAGCTCAGCCGCAGCGGACAAAGGAGCATGTCGGCGCCGAGGAGGACCAGTCCCCCGGCCGCCATGAGGCTCCAGGCGCCTCCGGGCCCGTGCAGCGCCCCTTCCCGCCCGGGCGCCGGGGTGGCCCGCTAGGCCGGTGCGCCGCCGCTCGGCTCGCAGGCCCCAGCCCGCAGCCGGGCCCGCAGCATGGAGCCGCTCCGGTACCCGCGGGGCCGCGCGCCGCCGCCGCTGCTGCTGCCGCTCGCGCTGCTCGCCCTGCTGGGTGGCGGCGGCGGCGGCGCCGCTGCGCTGCCCCCCGGCTGCAAGCACGATGGGCGACCCCGAGGGGCCGGCAGGGCAGCAGGCGCCGCCGAGGGCAAGGTGGTGTGCAGCAGCCTGGAGCTCGCGCAGGTCCTGCCCCCGGACACGCTGCCCAACCGCACGGTCACCCTGTGAGTAACCCATGGGACACCCAGTCCTTTCCCCCCGCGGCTCTTTCTGATCCCCTCGCTTCTCTCTGCTCAACTTTGGAGAGGGTCCTCGGGTACCCACGCGCCTTTGTGTGAATGAAGCTGCAGGCAGGGGCTGGTGCTGAGGAGGCCCTTGTGTGCTGGGCGCAGTTCGGGGAAAGGCGAGCGAATCTGCCTCCGAGCTGCCGCCTAGCTCCGCTAGTTTGCAAAGTGAAGTTTTCGGGTTCCCCCGGCGCGTCCCGCGCAGTCCGGGGCGCAGCGCTTCTGTGGCTGCGCGGTGCCACGTGAGGATGCAAGTAAATATTCAGTCGGCGGAGTTAAAGCTCATTCATCCCGGGCTTGGGCTTCCAAAAAACACAGTGCTCGATTTGACGTGCCAGCCCTTCTGCTTCTGTGCAAATCACGTTACACTTAGATGGTAGTTTGCAGACGCAAGGACTTGGAACACCCCTGCGTGTGACCCCCAAACCTCGAGACTATTCCTTTGCCTTTGGCTAACCTAGTTTTATTACAGTTAAAGAGCACCTACCTCCTAAGAGTTGTTATGAAGGGTTAGAAACATTAGAGGTTAAGTTGCACACCTACCTTCCAGTCCCTTTTTCATGTGTCTGAGAGCTCATATTTAAAAGCCAAGAACTTCGGAATTGAGTACTCTTCCAACTCGAGGGACTTTTGATTTTCGCATTGAGTTTCTACGTAGAAGGAAAACTTTTGGTTACTCACCCTGTGCTAGGATTCACGGTCCAGTTTTGCAGGCGTCGTTCTGCCAATTCTAGCGGAACAGTTGGCCCCATTGACTGTTGATTTTATTTTCGGAACGATGAATTGGAATTGGAAAAGTTTTAAGTCTAAGTGTTTCTAATGGATATTTTGTTAAACTGAAATATGAGTCCCTGGCTTCATGTTCCTCTGTGTTGTTTTGGTTGGTTTCCTAAAAAAGAATCAAGGCTGCCACTATGAAAACATGAAGGCCAGGGCCGCAGCATGATCTATGAAAACAAACTAAGGGTTTTAATGTAACCCAATTTCAGCAGGAGGATGTACAGGCTGGATAGATGTGAATATCATTACTAACACCTTTGTTTACTCTTCATTTCCATTTTTTTTTTTTTTTTTGGATTAGGAAACATTTAACACATGAAAACTGTGTGTGTGTGAGTTGTTCTGTTTATGGAGGCATGAAGATGGATGAAGTAGTTTTTGTTTTGCTTCACTCCTTTACCAACACTTTACCATTTGGTGGTGGCGGCAGTTGTATTTATTTATTTCTTAACCAGATTCTTTGAAGTGGAAATTTTGTGCATGGGACCTTAATTACAGTCTGAGTTAAGTGGAGAAAAACCCCAGTGTGGGAGACGTCCCTTGTGTAAAAATGAGTCATCATGCAGTGACCTTACAAACATTTAGGTCCTCTCCCTCCTGGCTGGGTCACTGAGTGGTGCTTAAGTTGATTCATGTTTAGGTCCGCTTTTTCTGATGTAAAAATGCCAACAATTCCAGCTGGATTAGATCAACTACTTGTAAATTGTTGATTTTGCTTTGCAGAAAAAAATAGGTGATGTGGTAGAAAATTGCTTTTTTTGCGTAGTATCAGTTAAACTATTTTACTAAATTCTTCATGACTGATTAAAGTATAAGTGCCTTTGAAATATTATTTTAATCCAGTTTTCTTCTTGTACCTCAACATTCTTTAGATGAAAATAAAATTAATAAAGTTTATTTAGTGAATGGGAGGAAGGTGTAATTTATTTAAGGACCAATTAAAGCTGTGGTTCTGGATGAAGTGGGTTCAAGGTATATCTGGACTGGTAGAGGGTGTTATGGGCGAGTTTCCTCATTTTAGGCAGATAATCAGAGAGTCACTGTAGATGAGTGACTTGCCTAAGTTCTCATAGTGAATTAGCTGCTGGGTCCATGTTCCAGATTCTTGCCCTGCCGTTCAGATGCTTTCTCATCTTTCCCCTTTGCCTTCATTATCCTAATTCAACACAGTCTTTGTTGAGTGGTCCCTAGGTAGTAGGTAGTGCGCTAAGGTTTGGACTATGTGTTAGTTCCTGGGACACCTGCAAATTACTATAAACTTGGTGGCTTGAAAGAACAAAATTATTCTCTCACAGTGGAGGCCACAAATCCAAAAGCAGGGTGTCAGCAGGGCTGTGCTCCCTCCGAGGACTTCAGGGGAGAATTCTTCCTTGCTTCTTTCAGCTTCCGGTGTTCCTTGGCTTGTGGCAGCATGACTCTAGTCTCTGCCTCTGTCTTCACATGGCCTTCATCCTTGGGTATCTCTAATCCTCTCCTTTCTCTTCTAAGGACACCAGCCATTGAATTTAGGATTCACCCTAAATCCACTATGATCACATCTCAATCAAGATCATTTGCTTAATTATATCTGCAAAGACCCTGTTTCCAAATAACATCATATTCAAAGGTTAGGACTTGGACATATCTTTTTCGGAGACACTATTGTAACTTACTACAGAATGTAAAACCATGGTCTTTTTTCTCCAAGAACTTATGGGTATTTGGGGAGAAAAATTCATGAAAAATTCTCAGAACAGAATGGTAAATGTTCTATTACCTGGGTACACATGAGGAGAGCAACCAAGGCCCTCATGGGCACAGTTGGTGGAATTGAGGATCTGAGGATCCTGAGGCAGTTTTGGAAAGAAGAGAAAGATAACTGTGAAGAAAACTCTGAGGGGACAAGGGGAGGACATGAGGGGTTGGAAGTGGGGGACCTCTGCATGCCCATGGGTTTGGAGAGGGTGGTGTCCGGTTATGACGCTTTGCAGTTGGTGTTGCTGGAATGTCAAGGACAAGTGTCCAGTGCCCAGAGTGGTCAGAAGGGAGACGATAAGGGCCAAGTCAAGGACAGACAGGCTCCCTTGATTCAGCTTTTAGCTCTTAGATGTGGCCGTGTGTTTTCAGCTGAGTTGTGATGTGACTGCAAGGAGGAAAATTGATTGATGAGCATTGGGAGAATGACGAGGATAGGATAGAAAATGTTTTTGAAATAATGAAGAATTTCTGTTTGGTGAGTGAACTGGATTTCACCGGAGCCTAAGGATCTGACCTTTCAACTATCTTACACTCATTTCCATAGCTGTGCTTACCAAGAGAGGTCTGGCAGAAATCTGTGGCTTGACTACATTTGTTCCCAGTATTTCTTGTAGGCTTTTGATTTGAAATATTAAATTACGTCTATAATTTTAACACAAAGTGAGTAAAAGTTTACCTGCATTTAATATTTTTGTTGGAAATATAAATTATGTTCCTATGCTTTATATGAAATGTTGCTCAATATTTTAAGTATTAAAAGTTCTGAGGACTTCATTGATGGGAACTTTTACACATTTAGCTCTGCTTTTCCAAAGCAGAGCTTTGGAAAACAAAGCAATGTGTTTTCCTCATGATGCTACATGGTGATTCTAGACAAAGAAAAATTTAAAAAAATTATTTGTGATTTGCCAGATAATTCCAGGTTTTTCTCAGATGAACACACTAAAATAGTACATGAGTTTTGGTTCTTACTTTATAAAAAATTATTTTTGTTTGCAACCAAAGAACTGATAATTATTTGGACGTCACCAATGTGGTTCAGAACCAGGTACAAGTAAAAGAATGCTTGAATTGTTCAGAAACTTAAACCTAGTTGTGGGGAAAGGATTTGCACAATAGGAAGCAGGCATTTAGGGAACAATTAAAGAATGTCTGTAATTAAGTAATAAATCCTGAGCTGCCGAGTGTTTTAATGCTTTAGGAAACCTGAAAAGAGGAGAGATCAGTGTGGCTGTGAACTCATTGGAAAGTTTTTATTTTCCTGGAGAAGTTAGGACTTGAGCATGGCCTGAAGGAAGGGAAAGATTGGATTGAGTCGGGGAAGAGGGCATTCCAGAGGAAAGGTAGGGAATGGTGACTGGCCCGCCGGATGTGCGGAGAGGTGTGGAGAGAGCTTTCAGAGCCGTTGGCCTGCACATAGTATTTCAAACACTGGCCTAGTTGGGGTCAATTAGGGGAGAGTGTGCACATGGGAAGAGGCGGCCCAGGCAGAGCCACACTGAGGCATGGTGGAGCCTGCAGGGGAGGGTGAGAAGGAGCTGCTGGGAGGCTGGGGTAGCAATGGGGGAAGGGGTGGTGGTAGAATCTGGTCCTAGAAGCCAAGAGAAGTTTACTTGTCAAGACAGGAATGGTTGTGCCAGTTGAGAAGTGCTGAGAGATCCAATACAGAAAGACCAATGAATGGACAGACCACTGAATTTGACAGCCTGGAGTTCAGTGCCCTCCCTGAGCAGCATCTAAGCACCACAGGTGAAAGAAGTCAGGTTGGGTGGCTTGAAGGGAGAATGGTGGACGGAAGCACAGGTGGGGAGTTTGGCTTTTGATGCCACCAGGGAAGGTCCAGCCCTACCTTGACATGGGTATCAAGGCAGGTAGGAGGGCAGTGGGGTGCAGTGGGTAAAGAAGAGGGAGTTCTGGCCCCATTGCGTCTATTTTCCCAAAGACATCAGGCAGGGCAAGGGAGGAAGGGGCGGAGAGGAAGGTGAAAGAGAACCTACTGGGAAGTGCACGAAGTTACTAGGGTTGAGCTGTGTCCATTTTGGCCTTGTGGTCAGATTTAAAGGGAAATGGTAAGCGCAGTTGTTTTTCTCCAGCTGGATTCAGCCTGGAGATGCTTGGGTGTAGCCAGGTTGCTTTTTTGCCAGGTGAGTGCAGCTGAGGGAGAGAGGAGCAGAGTGATTTTAATGAGTAGACTAGCAAGTTGTTGTGGCCTGAATTCCTACCAGCGGAGCTGCTGCGTCAAAGGTAAGGTTGTTATCGTTGAATTCAAGATCTTAACATACCTCTGTAGCCTGATTAGCCAATACCCAGCACAGATTATTCGTTATTTCCATGGAGGTTTGTTGAGGCAGCGTTATGTTGTAGGCACAATGCTGATTCAGGGATAAAATAAAACATGATGCATTCATCCAAGGATTTGTCTTATATACAAATTCTCTGCTTATGTAAAGTGTGCCTGCCATTATCCCCTGAGCAGAGTTTGTACTTTACTTTCTGTGTGCCCTGGCTAAGACAGTCATCTTTGCCTTGGAATCTCTGCTCTGGTAAATTCTGGGTCCTTCATAATTCAGCTCTACTGCTATGAACTCTTCACTGTTTGAGTGTTTTGATTCCTCCCTTCTCTGAACCCAGTAGTTCTTATTATCTGCTCTTATGTCATTTTCTGTGCTTCTGGTGTATCATAGAAGGGTATGATGCACATAGTCTTGAAGAGAAGGACTCAGACCTGTCTTAGCACAGTGCCTGAGTGAGGGTGGGTACGTAATTGTTCTTTATTGGCAATAGTAACACTAACAGAGATATGGTTGGATAATGGAAAATCAGGAAAAGTGGGGGATGTGAATTCAAAATTTTACCTTATAGCAAATGAGAACATTTGCTTATTTAGTTTCGTAGCTGTAGGATCCCCAATTCGAAATAGGTGTATTTAAATATATCTAATGTTACATGTGACCTACTTGGTCTCATGTGTGTGACAAGCACATACGTAAACTGTGTTGGAAAGTGCCCTGAATTCTTCCCAGGAATATTGCTCAGAACTATTGCAGAATTTCACTTAGGCATTTTGTCCATGAATGCAAGTCTTCAGTTTTTCTGATGTGATGACAAGGTTTTTGCATGAAACAGCCTCTAAATCCTGTTGCTTCTTGCCTGCTTGGAGTCCCCCTCAGCATCAAGAGTAAATGAGAGAAGTCGGTGGGTTTGGCAGTATACCAAGTCTAGAAACAAACAAATATGTTTGGAGAGGTTTGTCCCAGACTAGTTCTAGCTTTTATTCCCAGGAGCCTGTAATGATGGTTTTTAAAAAAACAGACAAAAACCAGAAGTAAAAACTCTTGAAAGAAACTCAGAAAATGACACAGGATGTAGTTTAAGACTATTGAATGACTTTTTAATTTCACTCAGCTTCTTTTCAGAACGTGATTGTTCTCCGTATTGGCTCAACCCTGTGGAGGAATCTTAAGTCCAAAGAACATAGCTAATTTATTATTGTGTCAACATTTTTCTCAGAAACAGACAAAAATTAGGATACAGAATTCTTGAAGTTTTAGTGGCTTATTAACTGAGTTTTCATAAAGATTAAGAAGCTATAGATGCAAACTTGCTCAGTAAGTTAATTGGTGTCTGAGTAATTTATTTTAAAATTTAGTATAATTTTAATGCTTTATGTATGGTTTAACTTTCATTTATGTTCAAATGCAGACAATTTTAGTCCGAAGAGGGAGCTTTAAAAAAGTATGCAATTCCTCCCAGATTTGGTTTTCTTCCTTCTTGACTAAACTTTTCAGAAATGTTGCATATTTGATAAGGGAATAACCTACCTGTTGGGGGTGGAGTGGAACAGAGAGGTAGTAGGTGTCTCGTAGAAGGCACATGTCTTGACCACTTTAAGTACCATGCTGAGCACGGTGCAGATACTAGGCTTTGCTTTTGCTTTTTATCTAATAAAGCATTTCTTGTCCTCTGATCCTTTCTGTTCAGCAGAGGACAGGAAGGGAACAAACAGAAGGTTTAAGGGGTTGGCATAAAAATAATACAGAACCTTCACCTCTTCTCCCCCACCCCAGCACCCTGGTCTTCTTTTTCCTATTTGTCTGCAAGCTGCAAGCCCAGGTTTGAATCTGTGCCTTCCTACAGCAGGGGCTGAGTGAAGACCAGAATTCACTTTTGATCTTTACTCTTCTCTAGTGGCGTTATTGATAATTCATATCCTAAACTGCCTGCTTTTGCATTCATTTAGCAAATAGTTTTTCAATACCTCTCCTGCTTGAGGATTTATGGACTTCTTATCTTTGGGCTTGACTTTTCTTTTGGTCTATTAGACCAATTTTATGCTAGTCTTGTATGTCTTTCTGGAACTCTGCCTCTTGCTCCTGGTTAGATATGACCATCTAGCTCTTTATGAAGTGATTTAAGCTGTATCTTCCTCTGCTGTCACACTCTGCTAAGGTAGCAGTAGATAGCAGGGGGATAACTTGTGGATTTCTAGATATTTTAATGGGCACGTGAAGGTTCTAAAGGGGAATTTGCAAGACTGGTTTAGGAAAACCTTGCTAAAGGGACTGATGGATGTTTTTCTGTGACTACCATTGCTTTTCTTCTCATGTCCATCTACTAGCACAAACCTTTCCTCTCCCTGGGATGGTTGGTGAGTTTGGTATTGACGTTTTCAACCTTGTATTTGAATCAACAGGCAGCATTTAAAGTTCCGATGCCTGGACAACAGACCTCACGTTCTGATTTAATTGTTCAGGGATGGGGACATTAGTACTTTTCAGAACCTTCTTGCATGGTTCGGATGTCACCTGGGTTGAGAGCCTGTTGTTTAGCAGTCCAGCGACCTGAAGAGTTAACCATAGTCACCATCTGTCACCTGCTGCAACAAAAGAAGGTAGAAGAAAGAGCAGAGGAACAAATTGAGGGCAACTGCCTCACATGGGAGGGAGGGGATGTTCCAAGTGGAGCAAAGACAATGAAATCAAGAGACATTTCTGGGACAGATAGCTTAGAGATTCCACTTAGGGCCTTATTCATAGGAACCAAGAAAAATGACTACTCATAAAGCAGAGAGTGACCTGCTAAAGTTGAATTTAATATCAAGTTATGGGGTTAAGGGCAATAAGGTTTTAGGGATGGGTTGTGGAGTTAAATGAATAAAATGAAAGATTCTTACAGCAGCAAGCATTTGTCCAACAGTATTTGAGGGTCTACCTTGATAAATGTGTTAGAGACACTCTGATAAGAGATTTCCTTTGTCAGGACACAGAACTTTGTTGCCAGGCTGTGAACCTGAATCAGCTCAGGTGTCAGGCATTTGCTAGTTGCTTTAAGCTTCTATCAGTTCAGATTACTGACATTCTTGGTTCTCAGTTTAAATAAAATGTTTAAAAAATTATATATTTTGGTCTTTTTTTTTTGCTTTCCTGTATTTGCTTTCTTAAGTTTAAATTGCATAATGTTTGAATTGCCGTGCATATTGCAGTCTTGTCTTTTCTTCCTAAGTAATCACCATCGAGAGGGGCAGGTATATAGAATTGTATATTGCACGCAGGAAGGCCGAATTGTCTATCACCCTCACCATCTATTGTTTAGAGTTTTCATCAAACCCTTTTATGATTCTGCTTGATGTCAGTGCTATCGTAAGTATGAGAAAATCTTCTGGCAGGATTGCTAGCTCTCTATGTAAAAGTGCTGCCCCCAACCTGTTTAAGAATTGTACCTGCGGCCAAGATGTCTCCCCTCCAGAAGAATAAATGTGCCCCCTACCGAGGCTGGGGGAACCTAGAGTATCCCTGAAGTTATGTGAACTCCCCAGTCCCATTCCAGCCCCTACTGGCTCCCCAAGTACAGGGTGAAATGCACAGTATGTGATTAGTAAGTGTTGATAAATTCACTCCTGATACAAAGACTTTTCTCCCTGGGAGTACATGGCTCCAGCTGTGTGACCTGGCCTCATCTATAGTGTCAGTTCTGGTGAAGTATCAGACTTATTTCCTCCTGCATCTGTAGCACCTAGTATAGTGACAGGCATTTAATAGCCACTCCTGTGATGGCCTGGTACTGTGGGTAGGATAGAAAGCAGGTGAAAGGTTGGGCTAGGGATGACACGTCAAGCCCTCCTTAGACTTAATTGAGGGAAACTTAGAGCAGCCTTGGAAGAGTAACTGTAATGCAGGTTCTTTAATGCAGTTGTTAAAAGTTTTCTTTCTTTATGCATGCTTGAATCTAAGTCTAATTAAATTGATTCATTTCCCATCAAGATAAGACTTAAAAGCATTCTTTGTTTTATTGTGCAATTCTTCCTGACTCTTCTCATGAAAAAGGCAAAGAGAAATTGACTTGTGGTGCATTCATCTCCAGGGCAGTGTTGAAGAGGGATGTCCTTTCTATTAGGTTTATCTTTTTTTTTTTTAACTTGCCTTTTGTTTGTTTGTTTGTTTTAAACAAGACCAAGTGCAAACTCTCTCTTTACGATCAAGACTTTGCTTTCCAGTGACATGGAATTGCAGTCTACCCAAGTGCTGGGCTGGCTCTTCCATTCCTTGTGACCACCTCCTACCTCATGTTTGTTTGCATTGTGGCAACAGTCATACTGTTTTGAATTATTTATTTACAGTCCTAGCTCTCTTACCAGATTGTGGACTCTTCATGGCCATATTCATCTCTGTATCCCAGTGTCTAGCACAGAAGCACTCAGTAAATCTTGGTACAAAGAGGTCCCGTTTTTCCTGTTCTTTTTCACAGGTAGAACTAG
>CAUYRT010048682.1:0-28414 GCA_963574885.1 Lepilemur ruficaudatus
AAAATATATAGAAAAAATTAGCCGGGCATGGTGGCGCATGCCTGTAGTCTCAGCTACTTGGGAGGCTGAGGCAGAAGGATCGCTTGAGCCCAGGAGTTTGAGGTTGCTGTGAGCTAGGCTGAGGCCACAGCAATCACTCTAGCCCCGGCAACAGAGTGAGACTCTGTCTCAAAAAAAAAAAAAAAAGAAAAGAAAGAAATTGAAGCTTTTGAACATTGCTTGTGGGATTGTAAAAGGGTGCAGCTGCTGTAAAAATGTTCAGCAGTTCCTCAAAAGATTAAAAGTAGAATTACCATATGACCCAGCAATTTCACTCCTAGATACAAACCCAAATGAATTGAAAACAAGACACTGATACTTGTATGCAAATTTTCATTGCAGCATTATTCACAGTAGCCAAAATATGGAAACAATTCAAGTGCCCATCAATTGATGAATGGTTAAACAAGTGTGGCCTATACACATACAATGAAGTATTATTCAGCCATTGAAAGAAATGAAGTTCTAATAATGCTACAACATGAAGACCGTAACATAAGCCAGGTATAAAAGGACAAATACTGTATGATCCCACTTACATGAATTATCTAGAATAAGCAAATTCATGGAAACAGAAAGTAAATTAGAGATTATTAAGAGGTGAGGGGTTAAGAGGGTGATGGTTACAAAGTGCAGGGTATATTCCTGGCCTAAAAAAATTGTTATAAACTGTTTGTGTTGATGGATAAACAACTCTATGATTATAATAAAAGCCATTGAATTGTACACTTTGATGGGTGAATTTTATGGTATGTGAAATATCTCAATAAAGCAGTTAAAAGGAAAAAGAGAGAAAGAAGAGCTGGAATGCACTGACTCAGGAAGGAAAGGTTTGTGTGCATATGTTTCACTCTGGGAAGAAAATAGTTGGCACCAAGAGATGGCTTTACCTTCTGTTGGCACAGCCAGTACATGAAATAGTAACTTTTTAGCTACTTGTTCTTCTCTGGTCTATTGGAATTTTTTGCTTTCGTAATTTGAAAACTTTAAACAGGAAATAAATGTTTTCAGGTAGTTTTAAACACTAGAAATGTTTGGAGCATGAAAATACTGGAATCAAAGACATAATGCATTTATTGAGTATATAATTGTATAGACTTATTTCTAAAATAAATTACCTGAAATTTAATTCTATTAAAAACATTATTGTTTGGGGTTCTTTCTGTTCTTACTTGGAATGATACCAACAAGTTTTCTAAATGAAGAATGTGGCATATTTTCAATAAAACTCAGAACATAATAGAAAACTATAGTTCTTATAATATTCAATAATATGTTATAACTACTTATATTTTCATTACAATAAATAGGATAAAAAATTTTAAAATAGCCTACAAGAAATGAATAATAAAAATTATAAAAATGAAAACATTTTAAATTCTTTTATAATAATTTAGAGCTATTTATTATTTAGAAGTCTTATTACTAATATTAAGTAATAAAATAGGAAAATATTCTTCTTAAAAAGAATGTCTATAAAAGAATAAAGCAATAATGAAAATGAGACAGAAAAGTTAATCCTACAAAAATCATGTTTCTAACCTGTTAAAGGGTCTTAGAAATGCAGTAAATTTACAAAATATACATCTGAAGCTTCCCTTAGCATTTAAAATATTTCAAATGATTTTCTAGAGTCCATTTGGCTTCTTGTCTACTCAGTCCACTCACTCTTCCACCCTTCCACCTCTAAATAGAGTAACTTCTATTTAATTTAATTTAATGAGTAATTACCAACATAGTATATAACACATACTAGTTCACTGGCTTCTGTAGAAAGCACACAGAAAGCACTAAATTAACCCAGATTTGTGTCAAGGTTTTCTCTCTTAGAAATATAACTTTGGTCCCAAAATTCATGGACCATGCTTTAGGTCAAATCAATCCTCTAAATCAAGCAAGATAAAGTTCTTTTAAAATTTAAACTACATGTCAGGAAAATCTCAACTTTCATTTTTTACCATTTTTAGTTAAAGAATTACCAATTCATCATGTTAATATATAATCTCTCCCAAGTAATGACTGGCTAAATCAAAGCAATTTAGACACCAATAAAGTTGAAGGCAAAGAAAAAAAGTGGAGGGGGAATATGTAGCTGGAATCGTGATGTCATGCCTTATTTACAGAGTATGGCAATCTTGTCCACTTCTATGGCTTGATGCTACCCCATACACATAAATCCATCCACTCCTCTTTATCCTAATTCCCAATACCTTAGTTTGAGTCAACATAATGTCTCATTGGAATATTTGCAGTAGTCTTCCAACAAGTCTCTGTACATCCAGTTCTAATTTGTTCAGGTGATCTTTATTGGTTCTTAGATTTTCTTTTTCTTCTTTTTTTTTTGAGACAAAGTCTCACGCTGTTGCCCGGGCTAGAGTGCCGTTGTGTCAGCCTAGCTCACAGCAACCTCAAACTCCGGGGCTCAAGCAATCCTCCTGCCTCAGCCTCCTGAGTAGCTTCGACTACAGGCATGTGCCACCATGCCCGGCTAATTTTTTCCATATATTTTTAGCTGTCCAGCTAATTTCTTTCTATTTTTTTTAGCAGAGAAGGGGTCTTGCTCTTGCTCAGGCTGGTTTCCAACTCCTGAGCTCAAACGATCCACCCGTCTCGGCCTCCCACAGTGCTAGAATTACAGGCGTGAGCCACCATGCCCGGCCAGTTCTTAGACTTTTTAAAAAATATATAATCTCAGGGGAAAAAATTGAATGTTATACAGTTACCAGCACTAATATTCTATTTTGGGGTGGTGTATTACTCTGGGTTCTCCATAGAAACATATATATACATATATATAAAGAGATTATAAGGAATTGTTTTATGTGATTATGGAGGCTGGTAAGTATAAAAATCTGCAGAGCTGATGTCCCTGTTTGAGTCCAAAGGCTGGCAGGCTTACTAGAGGACCAGGAAAAGCCAATGGCCCAGTTCAAAACCTGATGACAGGAAAAGCTGATGTTCAAAGCCAGAATTTCCCCTGGCTTAGGGGAAGGTCAGCCATTTGTTCTATTCAGGCCTTTAACTGACAGGATGAGGAAGACTTGAAATATGGAGGACAATCTGCTTTTCTCAGTCTACTGATTTAAACATTAATCTCATCCAAATACTTCCTTACTTTAAAATCCAGAATAATGTTTGAACAAATATCTGGGCACCTGTGGCTCAGTCAAGTTGACACATAAAATTAATTTACTCACAGATGAGGAGAGTAAATAAATTCATAAACTTAAATATTAATAAGTCTAAAAGCTAGGCGGCTAGATATGGTATAGTATACCAATTTTGGTGTCAGAGACTTGCAGGCAAATTATTTTATCTAAGACTCTGTTTTCTATTCTGTAAACAGTAATAATATCACTTTTCTAAAAGAGATGATTTTCATGGTTACATGAAATGTTTATAAAGCTCCTAACAGAATGTCTGGCACATATTTTGTACTCAGAATTTTTGAAACCAAACACATTATTTTTAATGTTAAAATTTTCAGAGAAATAGAATTTCTTCTTAACTCTCATAAGTCCACCACTGGGACAGACCTCTATAACAAAAGACAGATTAACAAGAGAAAAACAAGCAAGTTTATTAACACATACAGTGCACATCATGTAAAAAATACAAAGACAAACCAGACCACAAAAAAGTTGAAACATTTGTAACAGATCACTAGTATTCAAAATATGCAACATCTACAGACTGACAAGGAAAAGACAAAATAGAAAAATGAGCAAGAAATGGCCTCAGAAATCACACAGTGCATTTCCTCAATATCCTGGTTGTTACACAAGTCAGCACTATACAGGGGCTTGAAGACCAGGAGGCTTCAGGGTGCCACCTGGAGGCTGGCTACTACATACATAAGACAATATTTTGTAGTGCTTTGAATATATATGTATTAAAAATATAAAACACAAACTAGGATATCCACCTCTAGGATAATGGTTACCCCTAGGGAGAAAGGGGATAGGATCAAAGAGGTAACAAAGCAAGCTTCAAATGTATCTAACATTTACATTCATAGATGTATAGCTGAAGAAAATATAGCCAAATGCTAATATTTATTAAATCTGCATGGCAAGAATACATGGATGTTAAGTCATTCACCTTTCCCACATATTTAAAATATGTCAATAAAAAGTTTTAACATAATGGACCCAAAAAAATGGAAATAAGATTTGCTTTTAATAAGAGTTTATTTTTGCACATTTTAAAAATTGCAATGTCAGGATATATGAAAAATATTTTTCTAATACTGAAATATGCATCTCTTTGGCATAGAAATCACACTAAAAAATTAATCAAGAACTATGATCTAATATGCTAAACAAAACTATTCTTTGCCCATCCATCTGTCCCCTTTCACAGCCCCATTATACAGGGCTTTAGAATATAGTTCTGTACACATCTCCATATTTACAAAGAACTAAGATGTCATATCAAAGATGTTCAGAAGTTATATACAGTAGAGAATGAGTCAGCTTAACTGTTGACACATGACACAAACCACCAAAAAAGCAACATAAGATACAGAACAAAATAGAACATTTTTTTTGACCGTATTATTTGGACATTTTGAACATATTATTTGACCATCACTAAGGTCAAATAATATGAAAACAATCACATCATTTAAATTTGATACATTGAAACAAAGAAACTTCCTTAGAATTATTATACAAACAACTTGCAAAGCTCCAACAGTAACAGCAAAGAGCCATACATTTGATAAGGCACTTTAAAGACAGCAATCAAAGATATAAAAATATCAGATACAAATAATTATAAAAGCAGTTAACCATAGAAATAAATAGGGAAAAAAAATACGCATTCTTTCTAGACAGTCTTTCATTTTCTGAAGTAAAGTCTTTTTCAAAAAAATCATAGAAGGACAAAAAATTTTTATCATGTATTTTAAAAAGCTATCATCAGAATTCAAATGCCCATAAAAAAGAGAACATTTTCCTTCAAGTCAATGAAGTTCTAATTCATACATTTTTTCTTAGAGAAACAATTAGAGTCTTCATGCTAAATATAGGAAGAAAACATAGCTTTTAATTATGTTTGTCAACTCCTTTATTCAACAAACATTTAGTGAGTGTTGTGTGACACACTTTTTTAGGTGTTGGAGTTATAGAAGTAAATAAAAAACAATCACTGTCTCTAGAAAATATAGCCTAATGGAGTTGGATCTATGATTGGGAACCTTAAAGTTACCTTCCTGGGTCCATAAGATAAAGCTCAACTTCAAATTCTGCCATTCTTAGCATCTTGTTGCAAAACAAATAATGATCTACCTAGTTTGCTACTGGTAGCACTGTGGCACTATTAATATTAACCATTTACTGATGAAATTAACTTTCATAAAAGATTCTATGAAAGTTTAGAGAGAAGAAAGTATTTAAGGACAAACAAGTACTGGCCAGCATCAAAAATAACATCAGTATTCTATTTTCACAAAAAGTCAAGAAAAATTTCATTCTGAGTATACAAAACTGCTGAAGAGATCATCCTATACATGTGGTAATGTGCAAATATCACATATGAGGAAGTATGAATTATTACAGTCATTATTTAAACAACTAAGCATGTCAAATCAGTTGTCAGGTTTCAAAGAATCATAGCCTTCTTTCAGGAGGTCCCGCCATGTTTTAAGGAAACGTGCATTTTCCATACATTTGAAGGCAAGCTCTTCCACTTGAGCTGATACTGCAGATGTGGCTTCAAGAAGTTTGGTTAATGAAAATGCTGCCTGAAATTAAAGGGAAAAAAATGTCAAACAAGTTTATTTTTAAAATTCTCATTTTATAAATAGTCTATAAATAGCTTAAAGCCTTGAATCTAACGCCCAAGTTATTTTCTTTAAAAGTAACACATTTTCAAATTAAAACACTGGCTCTTTCAAATAAATTATTTGACATTAAGTAAACTTTGAGGAAATATGTTTGCTGGAAAAAGATTCAATATGTATGAGACATGACAAGTCAGTATTTTTGTTTTAATTGAAAATACACTGGAGTCTCACTGAGCTCAACAAGGTCACTTGGACCCCTTGACACTACGTATCAGAAGTATCTGAAGGACTTCAGCATAACCAACACTTAACGGATATTTGGGTAACATAGGCATAGTTCCACTATTTTTACCTGCCAACACTTTAGATAATGAAAATGTATAGCTCAAAGAATAGATACTCTGAGCTCTATCAAATAATATCAACAAAATCAGACACGAATATGGAAAATACCCAGCTCTTGGTGGAAAATTCACTTTTTAATCACGTTTTCTTCCCCTTCGATATACAATAGCATTGTTCCTAGATAACACATCAGCACTTCATTTCTACATGTTTACTTGTAACCAGTCCTGTTCTGCAAAAATAAAAGCTGGATCAGCACCTTTAGTCATCTTTAAAAAGAAAAAACAAATGCTTATCGAGCAATGAGATAATCAAGTTCATTCCCCGGTTTTCAATCTGCAAAGAAAAGTCTATTCCACAAAGCTCTCCCGAGAAAGGTTACACCCTACATACCTCATTCCACTTGACCCACTCAAGAATCCATAAATACAGAAACTGTGACTGTCCCCCGGCATCCATACCCCTGGCATCCATACCCCCGCCTCCAGTGGTGTATGGGTTAGGGGTAGGAAGGTGGGGTGCTAGTTTCCAGGAATTTGAGATTTAACAGAAACCGTCCAGACTAACTGTGCATTCTAGCAATCACAGGGAGGAGTCCTGCACGAAACCGTTAAGGAGGCCAATCAACATGACTAAGTCCTCCAAGCTGGGTCCAGTGCGAAGCATGAGGCAGACAATAGCAAATAGCATTATCAGCTGGCTCCGGGCAGGTGGCCAACTAGAACAGCAGGCTCTAAGTCCCACGTAAAGAAATCGCAGCCTGAGCCTAAGCACCAAGAGGCAGCGAGGCAAACCCATGCAGTTAAAACCGTTCTCCGATAGAAGAGGAGGGGGCAGAGAGAACACGCACCAAGCGGCCCAGAACTGTGTGGTTTCGGGTTACTGGGGATGATTGAAACCAGAAGGCAAGACCAAAAAAAGACACAGAACAGTGCGGGGTGAGGGGATAACCCCTTAATGCCTCAATACTAAATCTACACGCAGACTCCTCGGGTGGGGTGGCACTTTAGCAGCTGGCATCCTTCGCCATCCCGCCCACGTCCTCGGTAGGCAGGAGAAGGGTCAGTCGCGGGGCCGAGTGAGCGGACTCCCCGCCCCTCCCGCGCCCTGCAGCTGTCTGTCTTCCGAGAAGCGCCGAGCCCGGACGCGGTCCGGGACCTGTCGGGCGACAAGACACTCACGTCTCCGATCTGCAGCTCCACTTCTTCCAGCGGGTCCACCGTCCGGCCGCTGGTCCTGCTCGGAACTGGCCGGCCCAGACGCACTGGGACGCCCGGCGAAGATGCTGAAGAAGTGTCTGAAGATGAAGGAGAAGACGGAGGCGGCGAGGAAACCTGCAACTCCTCAGGGTCAGCCATGGGGACTAACTGGGACCGCGGAATCTGACCAGAGCAGCCGAACCGATACCAACAGTCTTTTCAACCTCTCGCGCCCAAAGCCCAGAGGCCCCGCCTCCTGCGGCCCGAAATCCCGCCCCGTCTCCTCGTGGGTCTCAGCCCAGGACCACAAAGACTTTTCATTTTTGGAGACAGCCAATCAGATGTCAGTCATTTCAGCCTTCATCCGCAAACCTCCCTCCCGGCTCGGAGAGCGCTTGCGCAGAAGACTACAACTCCCAGGATGCCATACGCGCCGCTCCGCCTTCCACGGCCTTTCACTGCGCGTGCGTTGCGCTACGGGATTCGTGGGCTCCTGCCGCCGCCCTCCAGCCTCCTCACCTCGCCTGGGCGTGCCGGGACTTGGAGTCTCTTTTCCTTTTTGTGTTCGGTACCCGACCCGGAAGCCTCTGCTGGCCGTTCGCGTCATGCATGGCGCCGGCGCAGAGCGAGAAGGAGGCGGGAACGCTGTGAAGCTAGAGAGCTCGGCTGGGCGGAGAGGCAAACTGCAGTGGAGGGGTGCTTGCTTCTTCCATGAGGGTGATGGCGCCCCCCGCGGTCTAGAGGTCCAGCGCCCGCGGCGAGCAGCAGACAGCCCTTCCGTTGTGTCCGACCAAGAGTCCTGGTGACTTTGAGCATGTTGGTGCCACTAGCCAGGCTGTCCTGCCCAGGTAAGAGGGAACTTCGGGTGGGCATAACTGGAGGAAAGTGGAGGAGTTAGGGCGAAACGGACAGGGTCACAACTAGAGGCTGTGGGCACCTCTCCCCTCCCGCCTCTCATCTGCTTTCTCATGCTAAAGCAGGGCAGAGGTCACGCTCTCCGCGCCTGTTGGTGGACCCTGGCTTCGCCCCCGCTGGGGTTGCCCCAGTTGGAAGAACTAACATCTAGGCTAAAGGTCATGGGCGGCGAAAACTTGTCAACACGCACCCTTCCACCTCCCGTGGACTCCTGAACTGATTCTTCCCAAAGCTCAGGTGTTACCTGTCGCCTTGTTGAAAGTGGAAAAAAATAATATTTGCAATTTTTCTGCTTCATCCTGACCTGACTTTCGTCTTTGCAGCCATCCTAGTCCAGTAGTAAAGAATTTGAAGTCTGATCTGTCACATCATGATTAACATTCATATGCTGCCTAAATCACTAGATTATACATAGAGCCAGGGATTTTTCTACTTTTTCTAAAATTAACTCTAGGGGCTTTGTCATGTTATGGGTATTCCTTGCACCATCAGGATGAGTGGATGGTATTTTTAAAGTTTTACTTAAAAGCAACGAAAAGATGTTTAAGTCAAACAGAAAAGCTAACTAAAGGATCTTGAATTCTGTCGTAACTGGCTTAATTATTTAAATCTTTAGTCTTCTAAGTTTTGGTTATAGAATCTTTAAGCAGTATAATACACATTACAAATTCAAGGATGTTCTTGTGTAAATTTCATGAAAGTAGAATTTTTTTAAAACTGGCCCTCATGATTTTGTTTATATTTTCTGTTACCCATGCGTCTGTTACTACACCTAATGTATAGATATGCTTTATGTTTTTTGGAACATCAAAGTAGTTAGATGCTATCTGCTCTGCAGCCTAATTTAGATGCAATCATGCTTGGCCCCAGTGCTAACCAAATTCACTGTTTCTGTTTTCTTTGGATGTGAATTATTTGTTTTTCATAGCTTAATGTTACGTTAGGACTACAGGCAACAAAGAGATTGGACATGAATGTGACTTTGGTATGGTGATGTTATGAGTTCAGTGGACTTTGTGACCTTACTTCCCTACCAAGGTGCCTAAATGTTCAAATCTCTAAAGTGAGATACCAGATTTGTTTTCAGAAAAGGGGTAAAGGTTGTGACTTTTTTTTTATTCCCTGTGGAAAATCAGACTCCACAGATCCAAATATTCTCAAGAAAATCAATAGCCACACAAGCAATACGTACAAGAATTACAGTTTGTCATATTCCACTCATCAGTCTTCAGAAGTAAATAACTTCTATACACTGAACTGCAATGCATTGGAAAAATAAATAGTTTTTAAATATTGTTAATAGTATGTTTGAACTCTGGAACTGAGTTCTGTAATATATTAACTTAGTTTATGTACATTTTTTTCAAAATTTAGGATAGGTAACTAGTAATCTGAGGCTTAAAAAGTATTCCTGATACTATAGTTTTTAATATGTGTTTGCAAGTAGTTTCTTTATTATGTTTTTAGAGATTATCAAAAACAGATTTTTAGTGTTTAAAAGAGTTCAACCACTCCAGATCTCTTCCTCTCATGCATCCATCATAATCTTTAATGATTGTATGGTGCCAGGCTTTTACTTTTTGAAAAAAAAAAATATTTTACTGGAAAGAATAAAACATCAAAAAATATTAATTGTGCAATTGAGTGCTAAAGAATAATTAGCCTATTCCAGGCTGATTTTATTAAAACATATCATCTCTCCATTTAATCAAAAACAAAGAAAATTTTATTTTACCATAGTGAGCTTCTGTGACTTCAGAGATAATTTCAAATCAAACGATAGTCTCAGAGCTTTACAAAATATTTGAAAGAATAGAAACCGAATTTGGCTAAGGATCATCCAAATTGCTTTTTACCTGCTGTAAATGGAGATTGTAGCTACCCCACATCTCATAAAGTTATGAAGGACAGGATATGCTATTAAAATTGACAGTTCTTTACTGTTCAGTATGTTCATGAAAATGTAAATTTGTGTAATATAGTCCAAATCCATATGAAATTCTTTGTCGATTTTTACTATTTTTTACAGTCCATTTTCAGAAATTTGTTCATTTGCAGACAGATGCTTCATAATAAACAATTTAAAAGTTAGGAAGAGGCCTGATTATTACTGCTCTATATCAGAAGTTAAACCAGAGAGTTTCCAAAGTGACAGTTGAAATTTTAACTAGGAAGATTAACAAATACGTATTGATGACTTGCTTTGTAAGACATATACTAGATCCTTAATTATAATATCTGCAAGACAAAGATTGACCATAAACTTTAGAGCTGAGGGGGTGAGAAGAGTTAAATAACTTGCTGAAGGTTTCATTGCTATTAATAAATTGAAACACAAAGTAAACAGACTTCAAAGCCCCTATACTTCACCACACCTTTCCATATTGCCCCTTTTTGGTTTTGTTTTAAATTAATAAACTTTTTTTGGAGTAGTTTTAAGTTTAAAGAAAAATTCAGCAGAAAGTACATAGTTTGCATATATTAATAGCTTCCTGCCCCCTGCCCTTTCCCTGTTATTAACATCTTGCATCTTGTATTTGTTACAATTGATGAGCCAATATTGATACATTAACTGAAATACTTAATAGTTTGCATTAGGGTTAACTCTTTGTGTTGTACATTATATAGGTTTTGACAAATATATAATTACTTATATCCATCATTAATTGCAGATCATACAGAACAGTTTCATTGCTTTAAAAATCCCCTGTTCTCCATCTATTCATTCCTTCCTCCCTTCTTCCAAATCTCTAGCAACCACTAATCTTTTCACTGGCTCTTCTGCCTTTTCCAGAATGCCGTATAGTTGGAATCATACAGTATGTGCCCTTTTCAGACTGGCTTCCATAACTTAGCTGTATGCATTTAAATTTCCTCCATGTGTTTTTGTGGCTTGCTAGCGCATTTCTTTTTAGCACTAAATAGTATTCTATTGTATGGATGTACCACAGTTTATCCATTCACCTATTGTAGGACGTCTTGGTTGTTTCAAAGTATTGATGATTATGCATAAGGCTGCTATAAGCATCCATGTGCAGTTTTTTGTGTGGACATACATTTTTAACTCATTCAGGTAAATACCAAGGAGTGCAATTGCTGGGCATATGGTAAGGTATGTTTAGTTTTGTAAGAAACTGCCAAACTGCCAGAGTGCTTATAAATGGCTGTACTATTTTGTTTTCTCTCTAGCAATGAATAAGAGTTTCTGTTGCTCCACATCCACAACTAGCATTTGATGTTCTGAGCTTTTGGCATTGTTGCTATTCTAATAGGTGTGTAGTGTAACTTGTTTTAATTTGCAGTTCCCTAATGACATAAGATACTGGGCATTTTTTCATAGGCATATTTTCCATCTGTATATCTTTTTTGGTGAGATGTCTGTTCATATCTTTTGACCATTTTCTTGATTGCTTGTTTTCTTATTATTGAATTTTAAGAGTTTTTTTTTTTTTTTGAGACAGAGTCTCACTCTGTTGCCCAGGCTGTAGAGTGCCGTGGCATCAACCTAGCTCACAGCAACCTCAAACTCCTGGGCTCAAGCGATCCTTCTGCCTCAGTCTCCCGAGTAGCTGGGACTACAGGCATGCACCACTATGCCCGGCTAATTTTTTTACATACATTTTTAGTTGTCCAATTAATTTCTTTCTATTTTATAGTAGAGACGGGGTCTCGCTCTTACTCAGGCTGGTTTTGAACTCCTGACTTTGAGCTATCCACCCGCCTCGGCCTCCCAGAGTGCTAGGATTACAGGCGTGAGCCACCACGCCCGGCCTGGAAACATTTTTTTTTACGTTATAATTAGAATTGTGATGTTTATTCATGTTTGTTTTCACTTGTGTATAGTATTCCACATTCTTTTTTTTTTTTTTAATGAGACGGGGTCTTGTTATGTTGCCCTGGCTGGTTGGACTCAAACTCCTGGGCTCAAATGATTTTTCCCACCTCAGCCTCCTGAATATTCGACATTCTGAATTAACAACATTTCATTGATCCATTCTCCTGTTGATGTATATTTAAGTGTTTAGAGGTTTGTTTTTTGTTGTTGTTATTACAAACAATGCTGTACCAGATACTTTATACATGACTCTTAACTGTTTTCAAAGTAGCAGTTTCAAAAATCTAAGCAGGATGTAGTTCATGAATTTGCCAAAACACCATCAATAAGCAGAGGCAAATTAAGACAAGTTTCACTACAGGCATAATAAAATTTATTATATAGCTGGACATAATCTGAAATAAATCACAATAAAAATTATAACATGCTCTGATTTTAGAATGAAAAAGTTCATTTAAATACTGATAATGTCCCTAAATGTCATTCAGATTTTAAGATCATTTATTTCTATTTTAAGATGAAAGTAAACTGAATACAAAAGGTACCATTAAAAATTTTAAACTCTGGAATAATGTAGGATGGTCCCTAAATGTTGACTGCCCAACACCACCACAGAGGCAGGAGCTTCCACCACAAATAACACTGCAAGTCCTACTGGCTTATTCCGTTCTGGAGCCCGGACTCACTTCCCAAGTTAGCTCATGCCATGCTTGCTTTTCACCGTTTTAAAATTTTTCCTTATATGCTGCAAACTTGTTGTCTTAGAACTTCTATCTATAAGTATAGGACTATGTGAATACACGATCTAGTCATCTGAAAGTACCAACTTCAAATATAATTGCAGGCATGATGATTTCTAAATGATGCGATTATTTTATAACAATGAATTTTTGCCTTGTTTTAGCATTCTCACTTCTAAAACATACTATTTTTTTTAGCTTAAAAAGGAAAAGGAAAATTTCTCTAATGAATAGTGATAGTTCCTCAGATATAGTGTCTTTATTTTGTAATATCAGTATTTATTTTCTCAGCCCTCTGGAAATCAGGACAGTTTGGTTTCACTCTGATGAGATCTTATATCTAAAAGTCATTTTAATGCATCAGGTCAAGCCAGTTATGAGGACGATGAGTTCTACTCTCCTCAACCTAAGATTGCTGATTGTGTGTCTTGATTGCATGCTTTGGTCTTTAACCAAAACTTTAATCAGGCTCCTCTGATTTCTGTTTGACTAGGTCAACAATGTGCTTCCATTTCTGTTTCTGCCAATCCAGTTTGAGCAAGAATTCTGCTAAGTCACTTTAGGAAGAATCCCCCATCCTTGTTATCTGACCACCCTTGATATTTCAGCATGCTGGCCTGCCTTCAGCAATGATTCTATCAGGTTGGTACTGCGAGAAATCCCCTTTTCTTTTATGTTTCCTCCTAGTAATTTTCCATCCACTGACCCTCACCCTGCTTCTTGGTTATACATCCCTGCTTGGCCTCGTTGCAGTCAGAATTGAGTCCACTCTCTCCCCCACTGCAAGACTTTGTTGCAGTGGCCCCAACACCTATCACCATGACCTACCTTGAATACAGTGTGCCTTACCATCTTTAACAAGTGCATGAGGGATTTTTTTCTTTAACAGTCTTCTCCAGAAAGTCAAAGTACTGGGGTATACAATCTTCTCTTCCCTTAAGTCCCTCAGCCTCTCCCTCCTCTCTTCTACTTTAATTCTCCCAGTTTGTCTAGAAGCAGGAAATGGCTTGAGCTAGCCATTGGAGAGCCCTAAAAACAATCTCCTTAAATAAAAGTTCATTTTTATCCTCTCTTGAAATATCGTGACAAAGAAAATGCCACCACTGCTTGCTAGCATATTTCTTTGAGAAACAGTCATAGCTTTCAATTCATTTCAACAATTATTTACTAGATACTGGGCACTGGACTAGGAACCATGCCTTGCACTAATACTGAAGTTGCAGTAAGTACAACTTGTGACATTCTCACCCTTAAAAGTTAGTAGTGCCAAAGACTCACAGAAGGAAGAAAGCTAGGCAATACCTGCCCCATGATGTTTTATAGACTCAGCAGTGGCCCTAACTAGACTTTGGTATTTTCCCAAGAGAAGATCATGCATTTAAACAGTGTTAACCTAGTTTATTTGTGAGGTTTTAATAAGAATGAATTAGAAGATTGAAAAATTATCAATATTAAGAATACTTCATCATATTTAGGTAAAAGTCCTTTGCTTTATTGTATAAATGACAATTTCAACAAGAGTATAAATTAGATATAATTATAGCAACTTGAAGATTGGATATTTACATCTAAGCATCATTCTATTAATGGGCAGTTTAAATGCATGCAATATAATAAAAATTTAGAATGCTAAAGATATCTACATTTAAAGATCACAAAAAGAAAATAAAGATAAGAATTCTACTTGCCGACTCAGTAATGCACAAAGATTTACATGAAATTCCCACAAAGTGATCTCAGAAACAGATCAATGTTACATTTTGCATGAACATGAACTGTGAAATACTAATGACTGTGCTTTATATAATGCTGTCTGAGACAATTTTCATAGGAAATACGATCAAGATTCATAACTGCACAAATTTGAGAGGCCTTACATGTCTTATCACAAATTACACTGCTGTCATAACTCACAAAGTAGTAATTGTAGTATTTCATAAACTGCTTACTGTCTAGA
Organism: Lepilemur ruficaudatus; assembly: GCA_963574885.1. Lineage (NCBI taxonomy): Eukaryota > Metazoa > Chordata > Mammalia > Primates > Lepilemuridae > Lepilemur > Lepilemur ruficaudatus. The sequence goes on from CAUYRT010048682.1 coordinate 14,819, forward strand.
ATTGTAAATTGTTTAGCTAATCCGTATAAACTTTCTGGCTGCAAATCTTTGACGCCATAGGTCTGAGTCAGGATATACTCCAGCTTCCAGTTGGACTCTCCCTGTAGATTTGCCTCCGTCAGGTTCAAGTAATACTGCAACATATCCTGTAATTAAAAGCAGTAACAAAGTCTGATTTATTTTTTGGCATATGAAGCTCTGTATAATAAGAGTCCACAGTAAGATTTATGTGACATTCTTAATTTAAAATTGTAGTCATTAAAAGCAAAGCAGGAGGCTGGGTGTGGTAGCTCATACCTGCAATCCTAGCACTCTGAGAGGCTGAAGCAAGAGATTGCTTGAGGTAAGGAGTTTGAGACCAGCCTCAGCAAGAGGGAGACCCTGTCTCTACTAAAAATAGAAAGAAATTAGCTTGGCAACTAAAAATGGGAAAATTTAGCCAGGCATGGTGGTGTGTGCCTGTAGTCCCAGCTACTAAGGAGGCTGAGGTAGGAAGATCGCCTGAGCCCAGGAGTTTGAGGTTGTTGTGAGCTAAGCTGATGCCATGGCACTCTAGCCTGGTATAGCCTGGGCAATAGAGCGAGACTCTGTCTCAAAAAAAAAAAAAAAAAAGATAAAATAAAAACAAAGAAGGAATTAATTTTAAAGAAAAAGAGGCTTGATTTTAAAAAAGAAAAAATCTCCTCCAGGCAGTGGTTGATGCCTACAATCCCAGCACTTTGGGAGGATGAGATGGGAGGACTATTTGAGGCCAGGAGATCAAGACCAGCCTGGGCAACATAGCGAGACTCCATAACTACACAAAAATTTAAAATTTAACTGGGCGTGGTGGTACACACCTGTAGTCCCAGCTATTCAGGAAGCTGAGGTGTGAGGATCAATTCACACAACCTCAGAGGTAGCCATTCCTAATCATTTGTATAAATCAGTAGTGTGCCAGAGGGCAGTTTGTACCAGCTCACAAAAGGCTGGTTGTCACAGTTTTAGGGATGTTGTGAGTCAGCTTATGTCATTTTGGTAGCTTGAAATTGTCCAAGATGGGAGTATTTCGATCAAGGAAATTGGCAAACACTATACATAAATCAAGACATTTTTTCCCTCGATGAGCCAGTTGTTAGACATTTACCAGCACAATAGTGTTGTTCCAGACTTTACATACAAAGTAAACAAAAATATTTGGAATATGCATACCTACTGACTTTTCTGGCCTTTTTTTTTTTAATAGAGTCTTACTATACAAACTGTTTTGTATTTTAAAAATTATTTGGTACATGGGAAGGGAGAGAGGATCTGTGTGACGTATGCGTGGAGGAAGGTCTCAGTGTGACACTGGAATGGGGGCCAGGTATGACGAATGTGTGGAAGAAGGTCTCAGTGTGACACATGCGAGGGGCTCAGTGTTTAAGACGAGCGGGCAAGGGCTCGGTGTGATACATGGATGGGAAGGGGCTCTAAGTCACAAGTGGGTGAGGGTCACACACAGTGTGACACATTAGGGGAGATGCTCCATGTGACACATGAGTGGAAAAGGGCCTCTGGGTGACACATAGATGGGGAAGGGACTCAGTGTGACAATGAGGGGGACTCCCTAAGACACACAGATGGAGGAGGGGCTCAGTATGACACATGCATGGGGGAAGGGGCTCAGTGTAACACCTGGGAAGAGGGAGGGGTTACAAGTGACACAAGCGTGCAGGAAAGATCAGTATGACACAAGATTGGGGGACTAAGTGTGACACATGAATGGGGGAGGTGCTTGGTATAAAAACAGGTAGAAGGGAATTTCCACGTGACACAAAAGTGGGGCAAAGATGCAGTGTGACAAAGGAGTGAGAGGCTCTATGTGAAACATGGGTAGGGTGTTGGGCCCTGTGTGAACATGACATGACGGGAGGTGGGACTCTAGGGAATGCATCAGCATGGGAAGGGCTCTGCGTGATACACGTGTGGAGAGGCTCCATGTGACATGTGACCTTCAGTGTGACACATGTGGGAGGAGAGCCTACGTGTGACACTGTGAAACACTGATGGAAGTGGGGTAACACATGACACATGATAGGGAGGGGCTCTGTGTACCACATGAGTGGGGAAGGGTTCTCTGTGACACATTAGTGGGAGGCTTAGAGTGACATGCGAGGGGGCTTGAGTGACACTTCAGTAGGGGAGGGGCTCCTAGTGATTCATGAATGGAGGAGAGAAAAAAATAAAAAAGTAAAAATTATTTTGCACTATATATATATACACATACACATACATACACACATACACATATAACGTGTGTATGTATACATCTGAGGTTCAGATCAAAAAAAGGTCACTAATAGTTGTAAAAAATAATCCTTTGGACTAGTTTATCAGTCAATTGTTTTATTTCCCCATTTAATCAAATATTTATGGATTAAACCAGATTTCTGCTGCCCTACCTCCTCCTCCTGTTTTTATGGGGAATAACAAAGCCAACTCCTATTTAAATTTGTCTAGGAAAAAAATAAAATTATATCAACCCCAGCTTTAATTGAATGTTTTAAACTATATTTGCAGGAAGGGGCAGTTACCCAAACCGAAGCATGCATAAGCTAAATGGCCAACCTGTTGTGCTCAACTGTTCTAAAGCATAGAGACATGAACATGCTCCAGAGAACTTCTGTCTCAAAAGTAAATGTTCAACTCAATTATTTTCTTTAAAATAATTTTTTTTGTTAACACTTATTGAGCACTTAGTATGGGCCAAGCATTTTTCTAAGTGCTTTACACACAGATTTATTCATGGAATCCTCATAGCAACTCTGAATTCAGTAATATTTTAATTCCCATTTTACAGAGGAATAAACTGGGACACAGAGAAGTTTAGTAATACGGCCCAAGAGAGAGAAAAGGGCCAAAGCCAACACTCTTCTTAATAGTTATGCTCCAGAGAAGGGGAATTAATATGGCTTAGTGAAAAGTTTCAATAGGTATACAGGTCCCCAAATATGACACTATCCGGTGAAAGCTTCATCTGAATAAATGCGAAATCCTTAGAAGGAAAGAAACAGCCTCCCAAAGGCTAATGTTACCAGCCCACACTTAGAAAGTTCTGACAAATGTTCCAAGTATAAAAAACAAGACGGACATCATGAGATTTCAACATAAAATACATCTCACATAGCTGTGCTGAGAAACATTCAACTAAACTAATGAACACTGCAAAGACATGCATAAATACGGGGTCAACTCTGAAATCTGCCGACTTACCAATAATGTATAGTCATGAGGATCATACCGAAATAGTCTGACACCAGGATTGTTGGTCTGTTTTTCTAAAACGTTCTTCACTGGTGTGACAGCAGGAGCCACAAACAAAGAAGTTATTGGACTTCCTGGAAAAAAACATTCATATAAACATATATTTTTTTAAAAAAATTGACTTTAACTATATTAAAAATATAAACAAGTCCCATATTAAGAAATTAATAGACAGAGACAAATGATGTGTGGTCATTGATGTAGCCTTACAACTATAAAGAGATAATTTTGAGAAAATAGGAGAATTTTTATTATTGATACCAAAGAAGTATTGTTGGTTTCGTCAAGTAAGTTAATGTTATTGTGATTATGTAAATTACCCATATATTTTAGCAATGACTACAGGGCTGAAATAGATGTTTGAGATTCACTTTCAAATTCTTTAGGAAAAAATAAAAAGAATACAAACAGGATAGGCGAAGAAAATGTGGAAAAATCTTAATAGATGTTGAATATGAGCGATAAGTGCAGGGGAGCTCTGTTGGAACAATCTCTCTGCTTTTCTATGTATATGAAAATTTCATAATTTCACAAATAACACACACAAATACAAATAGAAAACTAGTTTTTTCCGTGCCCCTACCTAAAACAATATTCCAATAATTACATAATAAGAATTTGATTAAAGTGTCACCATGTTTTATACATATCTATTATAGGAATAAATTTCTTTCCAAGTTAAAAAAAAATCTATCAAATGATGAAGAGAGGTCATTTTTACCAAGCCAATTCATTCTAGACGAGAGGTATACATATCAAAAATGTTCCCAATTACTGAAAAAAATGCATATTGATTTTTCTCTTCTCCGACTACTATAAAATGAGAACTCTTATTTTGTTAACTGTCAGTTTCTCACTAGAGCTTCTTCTATTATTAATATTTTTCTTTTAATGCTGAGTAGATGACAATGTCAATAAGGGTTTACAAGTAAGAGCTTAATATATTTTATTTAAAATTATTATGTAAGATAAGCTTTGCTTTTCAAATTTTGAGAAATGAACAAGTCATACCAAAAGCAACTTGAGTCTAGCAGGTTAATAACAAACAGTAATATTTCTCTAAACTCAAAGATCTGAAGAAATTTTGAGGTAGTTGAGGGTTCCAGAGGCCTTTGTGTTGACAGCTAATAAATAACGCCGGCCCCGTGCAGCTAACAGGAGCTTTTGTTGAAACCCAGTTGCAGGCCTCACCTTTTGATTTGAACACTCGTCATATAATTATCAAAGGTAACTCAGAAAAGCCTAATGCTAGCAGGTTTTTTAACAAAACTTTTACTGTACTGCATCAGTAAATGTACTGGATATTCATTCACTGCTTTGCTCTAGTCTCTCGGACGAGGTATATGCAAACAGAATATCACATTACCTTCTGTGTCTGAAAGAACCATAATGCTATCTCGGTGAGTGTGCCCATAAAATTGTCCTGCAATAACATTGCTGTATTTTCTAAAAATATTTATCAATTTCTCATTATAGTATTCTCTCATTGCTGTGATGCTCCTTGATGAAGGCAAATATCCCACTGGAACATGCGCTATGATGTATACCTGGAGAAAGAAACACAAGGAGGATGCATGAGAATATTTTTGCACATTTATCATAGCTAAATGACTAAACTTGGATACCCAAGATTGAAAGTGTATTAATTAAAATTTAGAAAGTAAATATCCCACTTCTCCTATTTATGAAAAAAAAAGAGATGAAATATGAAACTATTAAGGTCACTACATTTGCACTTGTCTCAGTTATACTACCCTGATGATATAAGGTAACTATGACCCTGGTCACAATTTTTTGAATTGGCCTATTTTTATATTAATAGGTGTCCATTAATCCTAAAAGCAGTAAAAGCAAAGCAAAATACAAGAAACAGAAGAGATGAACTTATAACATGTTTCATGTGAAAACAATTTCAAATTCTAATACTTTTATTAATATCTGAGTCTTCCCCAAGTTTAATAAATATACAAATTTAATTTTCTGTTTATCCCCTGATGATTTTGGTCGTGGGACATACCTGCTCTTTATTTTGCTGAGAGCTGCTCAATGTACTTTCCAGCCATTCAAACTGATTTGCTGGGTCAGTCTTGTTCAGGGTCATGGCATTTGGGCCATAATACAAGTTCGTGTTTAGACTGATAATCCTAAGGTTCGGATTAGTTCTAACTTTCTGTGAATAAAAGCCGCCTATAAAAACAATTTGAAACATACACATACACATATTCAGACATTGTGAAAGGAAACTCTTAAGGCTTACAGTACAGTCAGGAAGCGCACACTCATTTCTCACTGTTTAGTCTGCATATACATAGGCTATCATTAGATAAGAATCAGATACAATAAACATTGACTGAAAACCTACTATGTGCCAGGGCCAATGCTGGCACTTTTGCATATTGAGGTAACAATAGTTGTATCCAATATTCAGGTGAAAAGATAACTAAGCGTTTGGGCAGTAAGCAATGAGACGGATTTTCATAAAAGAAAAATTTATACATCAACCTCTACTTTTATATGACTGACGAGTTAAGATGGGAGATTTTGGGAAATAGAAAATCCAACACACATGGATCTTGCTGGAGACCTCTGAAGGCAAAAAAAAGATCAGCTACACCAGAGCTGTTACAATCCCAGTGGAGAAGAGGCTTGGAGGCATCACCCCAGTCCTGCCTCTGAACCAGTGGTGACAGAACACCCGAGGGTCTGCTTCAATGACACTTCCAGAGCTGGTCATTGGGATCTTTGCCCGGCTTTCTTTGTCCTGGGCCCACTCAGCACCCATGCCTTCCCGTATGTTTCAATCACGGCCGATAACTGCCTCTTTAATTTCCTTTATTTTTCCCTGTAGTCATAACATGTTATGATTTTTACTGTAATAGTGGCAAGGCAGATAGGTTTGAATTTGTTGGAAGTTATTTTTGAAAAGCTGCCCCTTAGGCCCTAGTAGTAAAAGATAACAATAGTTTTCACTAGAGACTCTGGGATGACAAAATTTGAGGACCTTCATGCAGAGCGTCTCTGCTCCAAATCACTTCTGCGTTTAGGATTTTCACAGAAAGCTTTTTATAACTTTTAACTTTAATATGGCACTCCAGTGTTTAACTGGAGATTTGACAGATATCACTGGAATGGATATCAGTGTGACACTCACATGGCTCTTCCTTAGGGCATTCCATGTGTCATCTTTTCTCTGCCTGCCCTTGTCTGCTTTAAGCTGAGCCTCCTTAGCATCCAGAGAGTCTCTTCAGGAATCTTGATCATTCTCTGTGGCTCTCCCTTCTACTTGCACAAGCTCTCTATGTGCCTTGCAGGTTTGAGGGTACAGGACTAGATACAGTTCTCTAGATTAATCAGGACCATGGCCTAATTCTAAGACAGCAGGTCTCAAATTCATATATACCATGATTTGCTGAGTGCTAACAAAAACAGCAAAATAGTGGCAAAGCCAAAAGTTTAAGAAAAGCAGTGAAAGAAAAACTTTCAACTGACAGAAGTCTAGCCATTAACTTAATATTTGTCTCAAAGTTTTAAGTCACCAAAGTCTTAGTTTAACCACTGGGCACCTGAGTTAAGCTCACAAAATGTCAGGGATTTACGTAATGATGCGCTGAGAGCCCCTGGAGCAGGGAACCTGTAGACATGACCTAGGGAAGGCCCTACTGTGCGATAATTATGCATTACTTTTCCAAGCGCCTCAAAGTCTGTGTTAAAAGCTTAGTTATCTTTACTTTACCAGCTGTTCGTTTTATACAATTGTGCTGCTTGTTTAAATGTCAGTGTCCATTCTCTCTTCTCTATCAAGTTTCCAATTATAAACACATACTTCCGTTTACATTCAAATCCAAAATTCAGCTTTTGCTTCACGTGGGACTCACCTACTGACTGGGAGTAAAAGGAGGGGAGAGCTCCCTGCAAGACAAACAGGTTTGCATCGTGTGTCACAGGCAGCGTCACTACTCACTGTCCTCCAGAAACACTGGGTAGAGAGGCTCTCCAGAATTGGCACACCCAAGCAAACATTTGAGATTTAAGTCTTTAATCAATATGAATAAAAATGGTAGTAAAAGAAGGATAAGTAAGTCTCGTGCTTACCTCCCCTTAAAGTACGAACAGCTTCTTCATCTAGCCAGGGTTTCCAGAGGTTTGCTACTGCATTGTACACTTTACTGGAGACTATAGGCAGCTGATCCTGGCCACAAACAATAAAATCTATCATTGAAACTTTAAAGATATACAGATTAATTGACTTAAACATTACTTGAACACTGACTGCTATGTTAGGCATCTGGAGATGCAAGGATGAATACTAGACAGACGTAGTCTTCAAGGAATTTATAACTTAGTTGAGGAGTGGGGGACAAAATGTAATCAACTAACTATATGACAGTATGCTGGGTGCTACCACAGAGGTCCTGGAGGTGCAGAAGCGAGAACAAGCAAGTATGGCCCAGGGAGTCAGGGTAAAAGGTGAAGAGAATATTTGAACCAGGCCTTAAATAAGGATTTTATCAATTTAATAAGAAAGGGCTTCCAAACAGAAGCAATGGCCCAGACACAAACACAGACACAGAGCCATGCAGTCTAAATACAGAGAAGAGCTCGTGTTGTAGCATGGCCCAGGTATGTCAGGAGCATGCTCATTAAAGAGATGCTAAAGGCAGGCTTGAGCCTGAATTACACGGCCTGACGGAGCATGCCCAGGGAATGGGGAAAAATGATGATTTTAGAATTTAACAAAGTCCTTTGAAATGTTAAAGCTATTATGAAGTTTCTTAACTCCTTGAATAAAGATTTATAATCACATACTTCTGATTTGGAGAAGTCTCTTTATGGCAGCCTAAATCAATATGTTTTGATTTTTTAATAATATAGGTATAAAACATTTTTATTATCATAAAGTATCTTTAAGGTGACTCTAAGCTCTACAGAAAAAATAAACAAAACTTCAAGAAAGTAAATACCGAATAAAAATACAGAAATTGTTTGTGAAATTGGTTGTTTATTTTTATAAAAATTATACTTAAAAACTGAAGCCCCCCATCTTCATTTTCCTCATTTCCTTCTGTATATTAGTAAGATATACCTATTTCTGAGAGTCATTTCCCTTACATTATTAATCAAAACACTTAGTTATTTTTCAAGATTATGCCCAAGTCACAGTAGTTCTTAGTTGGTAGTGTTGTCATCATCATCATCATCATCACCACCATCATATAATGAAAAGTCACAAAGTCTTGGCCATTTGTTTACTTTGGGATGGATGTCAAAGTATAGTATGGTGACACAAAATCTTAAAATTATATAAAATCCCTTCAGACTTTCCTCTCTATTTTAAATATGAAAAATATGAGCACCAGAGAAGTTAAGTGATTTATTCCGGCATAGCTGGTATCAGAGCTGAATCTAAATCCATGATCACTCTTATGTCCAACTGTCTATTGCACCATGTTTCCTTCTCACTCCTTTTTGGCTGTGACATGACTACTGCTGAGAACTGGGGTGTAATGGGAAGCAACCCACACACAAGTTTGGTGGCACCAGTCTGGCCAGTGCGGGAGTAAATGGGGACCCTGGCCCAGACTGCTTCCTTGGGTGACAACAGGAAGGGGTACCTGGGCTGCCCACGCTAATACCTACTTCTGATATAATGGGTGGGGACACGCATCTGTATATATATGTTTATGTAGCTATGGTGCAGGTACATGGTGTTTTAAGGAAAAAATAGCACTTATCAAATGTATTAATATTTGTTCCTAATGTTCTCCAAAGTCAGATATCAGTCTCTAGGAGAATTTATTATGGAGCTTTCATGTCACATTTGACATTCCTGAAGCTTGAGGTTGTGAGGTGGAAGGATGGCAGTAAAATAATAGAAAGAAGATTTTCTGATATAAAGTCATAAGATAGAAAGAAAAAAAAATAACAGTTAAAGGTACACAGGCTTCCCAATTTACCCTGGCTGTATATATAATAGGATATGTTACAGAAGTTAGATAGTATCCATATGTTTTAATATAAGATTTGACTTGACAACAAGAAGACAAAGGTAAAATGAAACAAATCTTTAAAGGAGTCAAGAAGATTATCCCATGTCACTGCTTAAAGCTACAGTAATGCACCAACCCACTTACTGAGGGCTCATTATATGCCAGGTAGTAAGATATGCCCTTTTCATATCTTATCACTAATTCTCACAAAAACTTTGCAAGGTAGGTATTTTTGCTCCTATTTACAAATGAGTGATCTATGGATCACAGATAACAAGTGAATCACCCAAGTTGGCCAACCTATTAGCAACAGGGTAGATTAGAGATTTATATTCTAATGAATATGACTCTAAACCCCACATATTTTCCACTATCCCAGTCTGCCTGTCATGTAAGCCACATAAAAACAATGTGTGTGACCTCAGATTCCTGGAGCTCATTTGTCCCCAAGCTCTGCACTATGTGGTCTAACATCTCAATAGGAACAAAAGTTGACCACTGTTTCAGAGGCTGACTCACAAAGACTCAACTATCATCCATCTCAAGATGGTAGGCCAGGGCCAAGAAGTCACTTGAAACTGAAGTTTGTCCTAGAGTACAACTTTGCAAAATCACTATATTCAGCTTAGATTCGCTAAAATAATCAAAACCTCAAAACCCTCACTGATCATCCATTTGACGTGAGATGGAAAAGACATCCTAAGCAAAGAGAAAAACGTGGACAAAGAGAGGCATGAAAGTAATTATCATGTTTGGGAAATATTTTGTATGTTAGGCAAGGGCAAGGTTTGTATGAAAGTGTGCTGGTCTAACTGAACACAGTTCTGGGATGAAAAGATCCAGAATGTAAGCACTGCCATTAAGGGCTTGTGAACACTGAGACAAGCACTTAACATTACTGGGCCTCAGTTTTCTCATCTATAAAATGAAGGGCCGATGCAGACCAGTGATCAGCAAACTTTTTCTATAAAGGGTAAGATAACATATATTTTAGGCTTATAAGCCATATGGTCTCTATTGCAACTACTCTACTCTGCCATTATAACACAAGAGCAGCCAATACAGAATGAATGGAAACTTAGCTGTGCTCCAATAAAACTTCATGAACAAAAACAGTCAGCAGGCTGAGTGTGGATCACAGGCAACAGTTTGCCAAGCTCTGGACCAAAGAGCAGTCTCCGGTATCTCTTGAATTTATACAAATCTAAGATTCTATACTACTACAACAGGACCCTGTAGCAAGGACGAGTATCCAGCTTTTATGCACAGGTTGTTTATCAAATAACCACTCTGGTTGGAGCCAGGGCTACATCAGACAATAAATATTCTGAACAGACTCTGCCTTGAATCACATCTTAATTATATAAATGGGACTTGAACATGGACCTCCCTTGTTGGTTCTTACAGTAGTTTGTTATGTTTTTATTTTAAATCACAATCTAGCATGTATCAGAGTATGCAGATCTTTGTATTCAGAATAGAAAATATAGAAATGTAAGTATTTGTCAACATTACCCTTCCTTGCTAACCCTGTCATGGAAATACAAATGAACAAGAACATTATTCAAAAGAAAGGAGAAATTGAAAAAGATTATGAAGGTAAATGGGAATTAATAACCACAAACTGGGTAATTTGCTTCTGAAAACTCACTAGTGACACAACTCTTTATGAATTATCAAAAGAATCCTTTTAAGGTCCCCAAAGCACTTGTCTTTGCCTTGTTGCATAGTTAGCATTAAGATCACACTTTATCTGCATGACCCAGTCCCATGCCTTCTCACTGGCTCATCATTGTCATAATCTTGACACTACTGGTAGGAAAAAACCTTTAAGCACTTCTGGAAGCTGATGTCAAATTTACCTGTGGCCAGTAGTCATGATTACCCAGTGCAGGAAAAACCTGGAGATTTGGAAAGAGCTTCTGAATGGTGGTTGTCATATTAGTGATCACATTTATAACAGTTTCTGTCGAGAGTTCAGTTACTGGAACGTGAGGTGGACTATCCCTGAAAAAAAGACAGAATCATAAAGAACAAATCAGTTTTCATAAAGCGCCACTAGACTTATGCATGATGCCTGGCTATAGAATAGAATTTTCTATACTATAAAATAGAAAATTAACAAAAATGTAATACAAAAAATACACCAGAAATTCTTAAGTCCCAGTCTCTTTCACTGCCAGATTAAAGATTTATGAGAGACAGAAAAACTACAGCAATTAAAAGCACAGATTCTAGAGCCAAAATGGCTGGACTCAAATCTCAGTTTTGCCAATTACTAGTTGTGTACACTTGGGTAAGTTAGATTCTCAGTGCCTTCATTTCCCCATCTGTAAAATGGGAATAATAATAATACCTATTATAAAGATTAAATAAATTACCATGTATAGACTAATTAAAACAGTGCTTAGCACAAAGTAAACACTCTACAAGTATTAACCATGGTCATTATTCCAGGTGCAAGAAATACAGACCTCTTTACTTTGATGTGGAACTAGTTAGTTATGCCACTTGGAGAAGATACTTTACAAAATTGCCATGACTGGTTAATACCCACTGTTGCCTTTTGCCTTTGATTATTTAATCAAGAACTATTATCACATTAATCAACACCTCAAGACACTGATATAACTCTGCTGTTTATGAATTTATCTCTTTGTTAAAGCTAACAAATTGGCCAGGCGCGGTGGCTCACGCCTGTAATCCTAGCACTCTGGGAGGCTGAGGCAGGCGGATCGCTCAAGGTCAGGAGTTCGAAACCAGCCTGAGCAAGAGTGAGACCCCGTCTCTACTTAAAAATAGAAAGAAATTAATTGGCCAACTAAAAATATATAGAAAAAATTAGCTGGGTATGGTGGCGCATGCCTGTAGTCCCAGCTACTCGGGAGGCTGAGGCAGAAGGATCACTCGAGCCCAGGAGTCTGAGGTTGCTGTGAGCTAGGCTGATGCCACGGCACTCACTCTAGCCCAGGCAGCAGAGTGAGACTCTGTCTCAAAAAAAAAAAAAAAAAGCTAACAAATTTATAAGTCTGTATCCAAAAAGAATGTATTGTGACTACTAAAATTCTTCCTATTTCTAATAATGTTGATTAATTTGACCTAGTATTTTTTTACTCCAAATAATTCTTATGACGTAATTCATCTTTGTATGGAATTTACCATTCTAATGAAACTGAAGATACTGTGGATAAACACTGAGTAATTCATAGTGTTTCTATAATCACTTACCCTGTCCATATCATGAAAGATGCTTCTTGTCCTGAATTTTTAATAAAATCAAATACCGACAAAATAAGTTGATATGGAGAATCACACAGAACATCTCCAAAAGGACCAGGATTGGAGGCATTTGCGCCTTTGGATGAAGAACACACTTTTGTGTGGTCATCTGTGATGTGGTATGTAGGGTCTAAGTGTAAGTCTGTCACATGCCAAAATTGTCCTGTTGATTAGAAAAAATGCTGATAAATCTACTTTTTTGATTTTGGAATTCTCATACAAATATTTATAGTGAGACTAGAGACACTTGTTACTTCCTATGACGGAGGAAAGCCTTAGTAATTTAAATGTTCATATGTCCGAAGTTAAATACAACCCTTCCCTGTGAGAAGATAAGGATTCAAAGAACAGTAAGAAGAATCTACCACTTATGTGTGTCAAAACTGATGGGCTCAGTTAATACTGACTACCTAAGGAAAACTACACAGCAAAGAGAAGTCTGCATAGTAAAATATATGGAGATATTATTCTAGGAGGTCAGTGATAATATCATTTTGTGCCTTATAGCATGTCTCTTGGCAGAATTTAAGGTTTTGGAAATTATTTACATTCTTCTTATAGAAAACTGGCATAGAAATATGAAGTTTGTTAGGACTGCATGGTGAGTAGATTGCAGAACAAGGAACTATATATCACTCAATTTCTTATATAACTTTGCCTTTCAACATAAATTGAAAGAACATAAGTATTTAATACTAGCTTTAAGCCAAAAATAGGAATTCCTAGTGGCCCTTACAAGTTATTTAGTAGAAGTACATCTTCTATCAAACATTTGTATAAAATGTTAATACTATTAAGGGAAGCAGTCATTAAGAAGGATGCTTCCTTTTTTTCCTTTTTTTTTTTTAAAGACACCTGCACTTGAATGTTTATAGCAGCACAATTCACAATTGCAAAGTTATGGAAACAACCCAAGTGCCCATCAATACACGAGTGGATTAATAAAATGTGGTATATGTATACCATGGAGTACTATTCAGCTATAAGAAGCAATGGTGATATAGCACCTCTTGTATTTTCCTGGATGGAGCTGAAACCCGTTCTA
>CAUYRT010048683.1:0-26944 GCA_963574885.1 Lepilemur ruficaudatus
TTTGTCTATTCTTGCTTCAACCCTCCCATTTTAGATTATTTTATCTTTATAGCATGCTTAAAAAGTTCTCAGAGCATGTTTTCCTTCATTGGTCTTTTTTTTAAATTTAGTTGACCATTCCAATATATTTGTTATTCCAGATGAAATATTAGAATCAGCTTGTTAAATAGGATAAAATTTTTTGAATGTAACAAGATAAGTCAACTTGAGTGGTAATATATTTTGGGAAATCAGTTCACTACAAATTGTGACTGTAAACATTGTACTGTAAATGCTTTGTAGTTTTCCCCCAATAAAAAAATAAATAAATTAAAAAAACCCCAATTCTCTCCAAAGTAAATATAAATTAATGTAATTTAAATTAAAATTACATCAACAGACTTTTTTTATCTTTGTATAAAATAGGAATTATATATTACCTATTTCTTGAAGGGCTGTTGAATTTACTTATAAACCAATTGAATATGGGTTTTGAGGTTATTGGTCTATGCTAGTGTGTTTCTTCTTATGCCACTTTTTTTTAGAAATATATTTATTTCTCCATGTTTCAAACCTAGCCTATGGGTTTTTTGATAATAGTCTTTTTAGTACTTTAAAAGTCTTTTGGGTCTAGAATATTTTCATTTATATAAATAGTTTCTTTTATTTGTACCTTCATTTCTTTTTTGTTGAATCTGTTTTGCCAGAGGTTCATCTTATTTTATCCAAGTATCAACTTCGTATTTTATGAATATTCTCTATTGCTATTTTGTTCTGTTTTTTATTGAGTTTTGCTTTTATCTTTATTCTTTCTTTCTTTCTTTGTTTTTATTTTTAATTCTGGCTTCTGCCTATCATTTAAACTTTTTGATTTGGACACTTAGCTCCATTTCATTTTGTCTTTCTACTTTATTTATGTGTCACACATTTTTGGACTATAGATTTTTTGCTATTTAATTCTAAATATTTTATTATTTCTTTTGTATTACTTTATTTTTATTTTAATTATTATGGATATATAATAGTTGTATATCTTTATAGGGTACATGTGATATTTTGATACAAGCATACAATGTGAAATAATCAAGTCAGCATAGTTGAGGTATCTATCGCCTTACACATCATTTCTTTGTGCTAGGAATATTCTAATTCCACTCTTTTTGTTATTTAAAGAATAGCTTAACTTATTGTTGATTATAGTCACTTTGGTGTGCTATCTAATGTTTAAGGAACTATTTTTTATTTTGTTTTGTTCAGAAGTTTTGTTTTTTCTTAAATTTCAGAGTATTATGGAAGTACAAACGCTTTGCTTGCATAAATTGCAAGTGTCCGGTTGTGTTAACAACTTTTAAATACAAATAAGTATATTACTTATATATCATATATATGGGACTCTCAATTAGTTTTTAAAATTAATTTACTATATTATCTTCATAGAATATAAACTATATGATTTTATTCTCTGGAATTTATGGAAATTTCCTTTGTGGCCAAGGACAGGGCCAATTTTTGTAAATGGCCCATGTGTGTTCAAAAATAAAATGTGTATTTTTTATGTTAAGTGAATGATTTTTAATACATATTTTTAGGTTATTAATTGAATTATTTAGATTGTCTATATCCCACTTATTTTATAGGCTTTATCTATTTCACTCTGAGACGGATGTGTTAAAATCAACAGTAATAATTATTAATTTACCTGTATATTTGTTAGGTTTTGCATTACATTATTCTTAGACAATAGTGTGAGGTGCAGATATTTTGCTTTTACTCCTTTGTTCCTTATGCCAGTAAGTAGCATCTTTTGTATTTTATGACATGGTTTTTGCTTTGAATTTTATTTTGTCAGAAATAAAGATTGCTACCCCATCTTTCTGTTTGTTTATATTTGGCTGATACATTATTTCCAGCCTTAAATTATCAACTTTTTGGTGTTCCCCAAGTGAGTTCCTTTAGACCAGTGCTTCTCTAACCAACAATGGGGAAGGACAAGGTTTTCTAAATTTTCTATTCCATTTTAATGTATTTTGCCTTTGTAAAATACAGTAAATACGGTTTTCTAGAAAATAAAATAAACAAAGCTATTAAAAGTACAAGACTACTTCTTATTATTAGCTTGAACAGACTTGGAATTACTCTGTCAGAGTTCTATAATATTTTATAAATCCTAACTCTCAATTTCTGTAGTTATTTTGTCACAGATTACTATTGTATAGGTTACAGACTGGCATTAATTTGCATCATACTTTAAATAGCCCCATTTTGGGAAAATATTGCTATATATTGATTGTTTTTGTTAATCTAACCTGAGAATCTGTCTTACTTGGTGAGTATCATCCATTTGAATTTATTGTAATTACTGTTAAGATTTATTTCTGCTATCTAAAGTCATAATTTTCATTTACTGTTTTTTTCTCATTATGAATATGACAGTTACCAATTCAGACTGATACATATATAGAAATATATATGTATTATATGTATATACACTATATATACATATTATGTTTGTGACTCAGATACCACAATTGGCTTTGTTGATGTAATATTTCTGTAATAGTGAATAATCCTGTGTAAAATTGTGAACAAAATAAAGCATGTTGATTCCTGGAAGATAACATATATTTAAAAATGCAACAATACTCTCTTTTAATATAAAACAGTTATATTCGGGACTCAGATAACCACACCAATGCCTAGTAGGACATTAGGAAGCTATTTGGAAACGTTAAACTCATTTTGTGGGATTGTTCTATATATTGCAAGGCATCTATTATGTCTGGTTTCTGCCTGCTAAATGCCAATAGTGCCTCCCAATTATTGTGGCAACCAAAAATACCCTCACAAATTTTTAAAATGCCCCTTCAGGGACTGTATTACTCCTGTTCCGAACAGTTGCCCCCTAGGTGGTATAGAACCCAAACTCTGTCAATTAAAGTCCTTTCCCAGCGATATATAGACTGGGACTGTCTAAGCTGTGAGAATGATTGTGGAAACTGTCAGTGGATATAGCCCAGGCTATGGCCGGTCTGCACTAAGTGAGATTAAAACTGGTACACAGAAGAGAAGGAGAGACAATAGGTAGAACCAGACTGCATGGTTTCCCTGCACTCCCCTTGGTTTGATTACATTCTCCCTTTTTGCTTTAGCTGGTTCTTTTTGGGTTTCTGCTGTGTGCTACCAAAAGAATCCTAAAATAATATTTATTGACGCATTATTATTTTATATATGGGATAATCAGGTGTCATTATAGTATGCCGGAAGGAGCAAAATAAAGATGTTCAATAAAGCCAGCAAATAGAGAGTTATTTAAGGTTATGATGTATGATACCATAAGAATAAACTCTCAGGAAAACTTACTGGGTGAAATGGAAACTTTGTATGTGCACCTTTAAAATGAAAATAGACTGGATACAGAAATCGTGTGCTAATTTTAAGCATTAAGGGAGAAAAGGTGTCCAAGTATAACTAAACCATTAAATCTGCTCCATGTAAACTACTTTCTTGAAATGGAAAGTTAGGGCACTTCTCACATAATCTTTTTTAAAGAGTTCTCAAAATGGATATTCCATCAATAGGAATATTTAACTGTTTATTTATTTATTTTTAATTTCTAGCCATGCTATGTATTTCTTTTGTTATTTCAAAATATTAATATTAAGGGGGTACAAATGTTTTAGGTTGCATGGATCACTTTTGTAATGCTTGAGTCCAGCTAAAGGTGTGTCTGTCACCCAAATAGTGTTCATAGTATACATTAGGTAGGTTTTTGCCTCTCCCCTCCTCACCCCTCCCTCAGTTGATTTCCACTGAATTTTACTTCCCTCTGTGCATATGGTGTGCTCATTGGTTAGTTACAATTTAATAGTGAGTACATGTGGCTGAGCAGTACTCCATGGTATACATATACCATATTTTATTAATCCACTCATGAATTTATGGGTACTTGGGTTGATTCCACATCTTTGCAATTGTGAATTATGCTGCAATAAACATTCAAGTGCAGGTGTCTTTTTGATGAAAAGTCTTTTTTTTCCCCTTGGCTAAATACCCAATAGTGGGATTGCTGCATCAAATGGTAGGTCTACTTTTAGTTCTTTGAGGAATTTCCATACTGTTTTCCATAGAGGTTGTGTTAATTTGCAGTCTCACCAAAAATGTATAAGCATTCCTTTCTCCTGCATCCACACCAGCATCTATTGTTTCCAGACTTTTTGATAAATGCCATTCTAACTGGGGTAAGAAGAAATTTTATTGTGGTTTTAATTTGCATTTTCCTGTTGATTAGTGATGTTCAGAATTTTTTCATATATTTATTGGCCATTTGTCTTTCTTCTTTTAAGAAGCCTCTGTTCATGGCTTTTGCCCACTTTTTAATGGGGTTGTTTGCTTTTTTCTTGCTGATTTGTTTGAGTTCATTATAAATTCTGGTTATTAGCCCTTTATTGGATGTGTAGCTTGCAAATATTTTCTACCATTCTGTAGGTTGTCTATTTGTTCTGTTGCTTGTTTCCTTAGCTGTGCAGAAGTTTTTTAATTTAATCAAATACCAATTGTTAATTTTTGTTGTTGCCATGGTTGTCATTGGGGTGTCATTTTTTCATAAATTCTTTGCCTAGGCTAATATCTAGAAAAGTTTTACCTACATTTTCCTCTAGAATTTTTAGGTTTCATTCCTTAGATCTATGTCTTTTATCCATCTTGAATTCATTTTTGTGAGTGGTGAGTGGTAGGGGTCCTGTTTCATTTTTCTGCATGTGGCTATCCAATTTTTCCAGCACCATGTATTACACAGGGCTTCTTTTCTCCAATATACATTGTTGTCTGCTTTGTCAAAGATCAGTAGGCTGTAGGTATATGCTTTTATATGTGAATTCTCTGTTCTGTTCCATTGTTCTATGTCTCTATTTTTGTACCAATACCATGTTATTTTGGTTACTATAGCCTTGTATAGTTTGAAGTCTGCTAAAGTGATGCCTTCAGTTTTGCACTTTTTACTTAAGATTGCTTTTGCTGTTTGGCTCTTTTCTGGCTCCAAATAAAGCATAGAATTATTTTTTCTGGATATGTGAAGTTTGACTTTGGTAATTTGATGGGGATTGCATTGAATTTGTAAATCACTTTGGGTAGCATGGGCATTTTAAAACTGTTTAGTCTACCTATCCATTAGCATGCTATGTTTTTCCATTTGTTTCTATTCTCTGCAATTTCTTTCCTCTGAGTTTCATAGTTATCCTTAGAGATCTTTCAACTCCTTGGTTAAGAATATTCCTAGGTATTTTATTTTCTTTGTAGCTATTGTGAATGGTGTTGAGTCTTTGCTTTGACTCTTGGCTTGACTATGATTAGTATACAGGAATGCTACTGATTTATGTATATTGATTTTATGTTCTGAGACTTTGCTTAATTTATTTATCAATTCCAGGAGTCTCATGGTGGAATCTATGGGCTTTTCTATATACAAAATCATATCATCAGTGAAGAGTGATAGTTTGACCTCTCCTTTCCTGATTTGGATATCCTTAATATTCTTCTCTTGTCTGATTGCTCTGGTTAGGACTTCTAGCACTATGTTGAATAGAAGTGGTGAATTGGAAAACAAAACAATAAAATGAAAACAACAACAAAAAACAAGAAAAGATTAACAAAAACAACAAAAAAATAAGAAAGGATTAATGAAACAAAAAGTTGGTTCCTTTGAAAAGTAAACAAAATCAACAGACCTCTTGCTAGACTAACCAAGGACAGAAGAGAAATAACTCAATATGCTCAAGCAGAAATGAAAATGGTAACATTACAACTGATACCACAGAAATACAAAACATGATGCATGAATATTACATAAATCTCTATGTACATACTAGGGAATGTAGAGGAAATGGACAAGTTCCTGCAAACACCCAACCTCCCAAGACTCAACCAGGAAGAAATAGAACTCCTGAACAGACCAATAATGAATTATGAGATCAAAACAGTAATAAAAAACCTCCAAGACAAAAAAAAAAAAATCCCTGGACCAGATGGATCCACTGTGAATTCTATCAGATCTACAAAGAAGACCTGGTAGCCATAGAAACTATTCCATAATATCAAGAAGGAGGGAATCCTCTACAATTCATTCTATGAAGCCAGTACCATCTTAATACCAAAGCCAGGAAATTACATAATAAAGAAAGAAAACTGCATAACAACATCCTCAATAAAATATTAGCAAACCAAATTCAATAGCATATCAAAAAAATAATCTACCAGGACCAAGTGGGCTTCATCCCAGGGATGCAAGGATGGTTCAACATATATAAATCAATAAATGTGATTCACCACATAAATAAAAGCAAAAGCAAAGATCATATGATCCCTTCAATAAATGCAGAAAAAGCATTCAACAAAATGCAGCACACTTTCATGATAAAAACCTTCAGCAAACTAGGCATAGAAGGAACATATCTCAAAACAATAAAAGCCACATATTACAAACCCACAGCCAACATCATACTGAATGGGGAAAAGTTGAAAGCATTCCCCCTAAGAACTGGAAGAAGACAAGGATGCCCACTGTCCTCACAAAATCATTTCTAGGTGTTAAGTGCTCCCTGGCAAGACAAATATTTTCATTGAAATGGCTACCTTATTTTATAGTAGATGTTTTCTAGATACTAATGTCTATCAGTATTTTATCTTTGGTTCAACTTTGATATGGATGTTCTTTGGAAAGTCTGCAGAGGAAGAGATTTCCATTACTGTTGAATTTTTCATTACATAGAGATCAGATATAAAAATGTATGCTAAGATGTCTAATATAATGAAGCACCAATTCAAAACAATGAAATGTTAAAGAATCGTAAATACCACTACTTACGTCTTGTGTTGTTTCTGCAATAGAGTATGAAGCATGTGCTCTTTAATAATCAACTGTAGTTAGAGATGAAGAGCATGGAAATTAAGATGTGAGAGGAGAATAATTTAAGGGAAACTAATGAATAAATTAATATATTCTCAGTGTAAGTTTTTAAAAATAGCTGATAATCAGACACATACAAATATTGATTGCAGAGTCTGCAAAATAACAAATAAAGGCTAACGCATGTTTACTTTTTGGTTAATTTCCATTTATCCCTGTTCCTTTCACTGAAATTGCTCTTTATAATTATGCAAACAATTAATCTCCCAGCTCTTTCCTATTCTCCTGACTCATGAAAATTCTCCTGACTTCATTTGCTGATCTATCCAGCCTGGATTTCAAGGTCAAAGTTTTAAAATTAATATACCTATAAGCAAAATAAAAGTCACATAAATACTGGTGTCAAAACAAGGACTCAAAATTAAGTGCTCCTGCTACCAAGGCCTTAGTACAATTTGCTACTTGTGCTACTTCTTTCCTTAATGCAACAATACATTACAGTATTACTTTTAAAGATAAGAATTTAGTGTTCATTTTTTTCATAGACCAGAAAAAAACACCTGCTATATATTGCAGTAGAAAACAATATACATATTTTTGAGTATGAGAATATTGCCTGTGTTCTGTTTCCAATGCATACTTTATTAACATTTTTGGATGTTGATTAATAATTAAAGTTCTGATTATACACACATACAAATATATAAATTCACTTTATCTATCTGGGAATTTATTGATACTATGAAATAAAGGCATTAGATGACAGAGAAAAATGAATTCAGCTATTTAGCAATGATTATGAAATATGGAAAGAATAATATTCTTAGTAAAAGTCCACATTTAAATTTTTAAAAATGTCAATTAAACAGAAAGGAAAGTAGGAGTATGACAGGATCTATACAGCTCAAAAATAATAAAGCATTTGGATATTATCAAATTTGATGATCAAAAAGCCAGGCAAAAATATTCAGTTTGAAATTATTTGCTTTGATGGAAGATAGTATTCTCTTTTATTTTTCATCAACTTCTTTACCTCCCTATTTAATCCAATAAAACCAACAATCTCTTCATTGTTTGTTGAACCAACATGCAGATAATGAAAAAGTTTGGAATTTGGGAATATAAGTAGCAAGCTGTGGTCTTGAACAAAGAGCATTTTAAGTCTCTTTATGTATTTTACTGGATTTTGCTGATTAAATTTATTAATTTTCTTGCTGTTATTAAGGATAATATATGATATTCACAATATTTTATCATAACTCTATTTGCCATTAGCAGTTGTAAATTATATGAATCAATAAATTTTCTGTATTGTTTGCATCATTAAAAGTGCAATAGGTCAAGAAAAATCATAACAGTAAAATATATTTGGTGGCACATTTTTTTCAAGAGATATGTTGGAAACTACTATTTGGATCATGTGAAATAATGCTAGCAAAAAGCTTCAATGCATAAATGTTATGGAAATTCAAAGTATTCAAATAGAATGACAATGACCAACTCACTGTCCTCCAAGCTTTAAAATTTGTGATATCTTTTAAATGGTTCACTATATCTCATTTACAATAGCTTTTAACTAATTTAACAATATAGATGAAAGCTATTTAAGAGTTAACATTATAGATGAAAACATAATCAGAACACTAGAAACAGCACCTTTTCCAAGGCTCCTGATTTTGCAAAAATATTTCATACAGCATTGCATACACATCAATAACATGAAATAGATAGTTGAAAATCTATCCAAGGTATGTGACTAATATAGATCAATAATCTGAATCTTTCAATCTCAAGACATTAATCATATTTTTCTCTTCAAGCAGTATTATTTCTAAAATCACTTAGGTAATTATTTTAACCTTATTTGAATAAATACTATCTTAATATTATATATTTACCTATGTTATTTTTATTGTCATTTTATCAGAAAGAAACCTTCTTACAAATATCCTTAGAAAATTTATCCACCCCTTTCAAATACTCTTACTTACTTGGTTCATTTTACTATGGCAAAATAATGAGATAGAATTACATTCCGATAGTATTTTTTTAATAATAGGCATGGGAGAAAATTCTTAAAAAGATTCCAAATTTTACCCTTTCTTTTCCAAAAAGATTTATATTTACATATAATCTAGATTATTCATGTCAACTTCTTCTATACCTTTATCACACCATTCTTGTTGCACACTTTCACAACCTTTAATTATCTGCTTTATGTATGTATATACTTATGTAGTTATTTACTTGCTTATTGACCATCGTCTCCATTAGAATTTATGCTGCACAAATGTGTGGGACTCTTCTTTATCTTTCACATTGCTATGTTCCCAGTATCTCTTCTGAAGACCACAATTTAAGGCAAGGATTTTTGTCTGCTTTATTTGCTACTGTATCCTCAGCATGTAGAATAGTGAATGACAAAAATATATTTGTTGGATTGATGAATATAGTAGACACTATTCTTGAATGAATATATTAAGTTATTCCTAGATTCAAGATTTTATTTCTGGACAATGTTTCTAGGTACAGACGCATCCTGGTTTTGATTATGTTCAGATGGTAGTGATATGCTAGCTTTGCAAAGCAGTGCTGTAGTCTTGCTCATGTTTAAGCTTAGGTTCTCTTTTTTTGTATATATATTTTTTGAAATTTTATTTATTTTTAATCATCATGGGTACATAATAGTTGTATATATTTATAGGGTACTTGAGATGTTTTGATACAGGCATACAATGTGAGTTAATCAAATCAGGGAAATTGGGGTATCCATCACCCCAGGTATTTATCATTTCTTTGTGTTAGGAACATTCCAGTGTCACTCTTTCAGTTATTTTAAAGTATACCCTAACTTATTGTTGACTATAGTAACTTGGTTATGCTATCAAATATTGTTCATTCTATCCGGTTATCTAACTATATTTTTGAACCCATTAATCAGCCCTAGTTTGTCCCCCTTCCCCACTACCCTTCCCAGCTTCTGGTAAACATCATTCTACTCCCCGTCTCCATGAGATCAATTGTTTTTAATATTTAGCTCCCATATGTGAGTGAGAACATGCAAGATTTGTATTTCTGTGCTTGGCTTATTTCACTTAACGTAACGTTTATAAAAAGATATCACCTACCCTTGTCGCTGGTCTCCAAGCCTCTGGGGGTTTA
The DNA here is from genome assembly GCA_963574885.1 of Lepilemur ruficaudatus. NCBI lineage: Eukaryota > Metazoa > Chordata > Mammalia > Primates > Lepilemuridae > Lepilemur > Lepilemur ruficaudatus. The sequence goes on from CAUYRT010048683.1 coordinate 10,043, forward strand.
GACCTTGCCTTTTTCTTCTAGTTCTTCTCTGCAACGTCTTCCCGTGGAGTCTTCTGTAGGTTCAGGCGCCCTTCCTTCTGACCCTCATCTGATCTGTGTTCATCTGCCTGTTTATTTTTTTCACTTCCATTTAAAATTTTCCCTTCTTGCAGAGACGCTCTGGCTGGAGGTGTTTCTCGTCCACCATCTTGCCTCTCCTCCCATTGCTGAAATCTATAAGGAAGAAATAATAAGTCTTATATAATTTTTTTAAAAAATAAAGGTGGAGATAACACATTCCAACTTGTTTTATGAGGATGGCATAACCCTGATTCTAAAATGTAATGGAGACATTATAAGAAAAATTATCATCCAACTTAGCCACATGTCAAATGAAGAGACTACAGTTTCACATATGTTTGTATTTGATGTTTTAAGGAGCTGGATGTTATAAATTACTCTCTTACATGAAAAAAAAAAACATATTTGCACTCCCATGTTTATTGCAGCACTATTTATAACAGCTAAGATTTGGAATCAACCTAAGTGTCCATCAGCAGATGAATGGATAAAGAAATTGTGGGCACCACATTTTCTGTTAATATCAGGTAACAGATTAGAAACCTTGCTATTATAAAGTTAAAGCTAGCGTTCTTAAAAGTATGTCCACGTTATCAACAATTATTTGCTTCTTTGTATCTTATCAATACACGGCTTGAAATAGTAGAAGTCTGTGGGAGAAGGGGAATCAGGGTTTGAGGGTTAAAAAGTACATTTCTGTCTTTATTTCCTCTATTCTCCCTACCTCCTAACTTCTAAACATTCCCTGTATCCCCTTCCTCTATTTGAGACTTTAATGGTCTTTTCTCACTGGCACCAATGTGTCCAAAAGAGAGAAGGTGAATAGCTCGAATGGGAATGAGGGGCAGAGAAGAAGAAAAGAGGCAAAAATAAAATTAATTTCTTTAAAAAATATAGGATAATTTAATTCCTTTCAAACAAATTATGGGCTATTTGCCTACCTAATTCCATCTTCCCCTAGCCCCCAAATTCACTCTTACTCAGAACGTTTTTTGAAAATGAAAGAAAAAATGCATGCTAAATACATCCAAGTCATGTTGATGTTTTCTTCTCTTCACTCCTGTAACTGATTTTGGCACCTTAATACAATGATGATAGCATGCAAATCTTTATACAGTACCCTGGTTAGGATTCCTACAATAAATAATTCCCTTTCCCATCACTTTTAAAGCATCATTGTAAAGAGTAGAGCACAGCAGTGTAGCCTTATGTTTCTTATTTTCCAGATCAATCTGTTTTCCTTAATTTCAATTTATAATCAGCGCAACTGACGCTTCCTAATCATATCAGACATGCCAATCCTTTCAGAAGCAAATCTGATTTAACATCAAGGAGCCTGGCTTGTGTTCATGGAGGAGGAGTTTTTATCCCACTGTTTTCCAGAAGTTTTTGGCTGGTGCTTAACACTTTAACACAGCTGAGATTCAAACCAGTTTCCTAATACTGGGTGTATAAAAATCTTTTTCAGCTGAGCCAAGGAATCTACTATCTGGTCAGCATAGCAGAGGGTGTACTCAGGCAGGTGACATTGGAGTCTCTTATTTGTATGTTTGGTGGAAAGGAAGAGAAATCAGTACATGCACAAAATGAAATTGCTATTGAGAAAGTCTGGAATGAAATAGAAACTGCTGCGTTAAAGGTAAAGATGTACTCACCTTACACTCTCAAAGAGATATATGGAGAGGGAAAGAATAGAATATGGGCTTACTTTCCTATTTTGTTTTGCATCTCAGAACAGTTTAACCTAACAAATATCACTGATCCTATCTTAAGGGATACACAGTTTTCCAAGAAGGCACTTTGTGGGTATTTTTGGCCTATAAAACAGATAGCGGATGAGCTTTTCTTGCTAGCTGCAAGCTGGAGCTTGTGTCAGGCTTCACTAGGCACACAAGGCTCTGATTTTGTATCATTAAAGGCTCATTATCTCTTTTAACTTCTGTTGAAAGCATTCATCCATAGCTCTAGTTACTACTGAAACAATAGAGGCTCCTAGCACAGTAATAATGCTTTTCCCCCACCAGTTTAAAGAGCCTTTAAAGGATGGATTGGCTTTCACAATGCAGAAACAAAAAACTACTGCTCAGGAAAATATGAAAGGTTATTTCTGTAAGTAACTTCAATTTTACAGAGTGGAGGAAAATCATCTGATGTGAGTTTCTCAGAGCTGGGAGTCTGAGTATACCTGCATGCTAAATTCCTATAGGGGAAATATTACGTTTTCCAAAGGAGAATGGCATGCCTTACTTATGCCTAGCCTCAAAGAGAAAAATACTTTAATAAGAATGAAACGGGCTTGGTGTATTGATCTTGCCAATTTGGTGGGTATTAATATATATTTGGCAGTGAGTTAAACTCTCCATTGAATTCAACAGTGGATTATATGAACAGTAATTTCTACCTTTACCGGCTTTGTTTACACTTTCATTATACCTCTACTGCATTATCTGATGCCTTCGTACAGTTTTCAATCTTACAGCCACTTTAATCTCCTCCTGCACTCAGCATATCTGAGTGAGTTTGTTGGCATAAGGGAATTTTGAAGGTTATATTACAGTACATGAATCAACGGAAAATGAAATGCACTGGAGACACGATCAGCCAGTTTTAATTCATTGCAGAAAGTTATAGATACCAAAATGCATTTAATGTAATCTGATCTCTTTATTCAGTCCTGAATTTATGAGCAATTCACCAGGAGTCAAATGACAACTTTGTTTTAAAAATAGTAGTCTATATCGAATGCCATTTTAATATATCTCTGACATATTTACATTTAAAGAGTTGGGAAAAGTGGAATCTTTGAACATAAATTTCTCTTTTCACAGAAACAAAAAGCCTGAGAAAGATGATACTTTTGTTCATTGAAACATTATCTGTCATTATAACATAGGTCAGCTCGTGATAACAGTTAAATAAATCCAGCTCATCAGTACAGCTGGTAAACAGATTAGAAGCCCCCAAGATTACTGAGCATTTCATTTTAAGGAGGAGGCAAATAGCATCATTGTGCTCAGCCCTATATAAAACCGTCATGTCAGCAGACTTGCTCTTTGCTAGAATGATCAAATGTTCTTGGTTCAGACTTGTCACCAAGAAGGTATGGACAGCGGTTTCCCAAATAACTTCTGTAACAGCAACATGAATGGATAATAAACATCAGTCAATTGTTTGGTTACAAGACATGATCCTTCATTCTGGATCCTAAATCGTTTTTGGTAATGCTGACCCCATCAAAATTACTAGTCTTATGTGGGGAGAGAGAAGGTAACCCTGTCTCACTCATTACGAGAAATCTCCTTTCCTCGTACACCACAGCACAGGCATTTAGGTTGAAGGACAAATGTGCAAATTCTACTTGCTATTTTTAATTCAACATACAAAATTTGCAACCTATTACAAAACAAAGTTTCCATTCTGTGTTTCTGGAAACTTCTTATTGTTTATGTAGAAAAGTTATGTAATTTATTAAATCCAAGGAAATAACATAGTTTGTTGTAACTAATATATTGATTCCATTTTAGCTTATTAAATGTGGAAATTATCATTATTATAAAAATAACTTACAGTACTTATAGAAGGTATAAATATATTTTATGTATTCATCTATATTATTTATAATTGTATAAATATATAATTTTACTAGGTATGGGAAATAAAACTTGAGGCTTCACCACAAATTTTATGGAATAGCAACAGCATTTGAATGGAGGGTATTCTGAGTGGTTGGTTGAATGGATCAATTTTGTAATTAGAACTGAATTCTATATTACTTTAGACTTATGCTCTTCATGACAAACATTTCCCTAAGAAGGCTCAAATGGCTAGTTATTATTTAATAGATATAAATTTCCATTCCAAGGGCATTGCAAACCAAAAATATACCACTTTCAACTACTCTTATCTATTTGGTTCATTTTACTCTGGCAAAATAATGAAATAGTACATTTCCTTGATGTTTCTTTTACAGTAGGTCATAGGAATGAGAGGAGAAAAAGAAGATAGAATATTGGAAGGGGAAGAATTTATCTTCAGAATCAAGGACCAGATGCTCTAAAATTTTTGGTTCACAGAAATGAGGAGTAAAAACAATTTATTAGAATCAGCCACTGACTGTCCAAATAGACCCATACCTCCAGAGGGAAAGTTTGATCCAATCCAGCTTAAATGAGGTAAGAAAAAGGGTTTCCACCATTTGCTTTGAAGGAGCAATTTTTACAGAGTCCAACAAACCTTAGTGTGTGGAAATACTTTTCAATATCCAGCTTTAGTATGTCCTTACTCCATTTCTTCCAATTATTGCCAATTATTCACCCTTGGCTGCATTTCTTCTATGTTTAGTCCTTTTAAAACCTGGTTGACTAGTCATACCCTCCCTCAGTTTCCACCCGTTCAAGCTACATTAGTTCTTTATGATTTCATTATGATTCGATTCCTCTAATCAAGGGTATTTATTTTTCTTATTTCAAACTGATGTTTTGGGGAGGGTAAAGCTGTGAGGTTTTAATTATGCTTCTGTAAGTGGTATGAAAAAAGAGGGTTTTCTAGCCTGTAATCACTGAATCTCTAACAATGTAGCCCAACTCAAGATATTCATGGAAATCAGATGCTGAGAACTTTTCAGTATTAAAGATTTGTTGCATCTTTTCCTTTTGAATAATCATATACTTTTCAGGGCAAAGTTCAAGTGATCTTTATTGTGTGATATGTGCAACTTTTCATGATGATACCAGGTTTGCCAAATAGAATGAGAATTATACATTATTTGTCTTTTTTCCTCTGAGCTGCTATTTTTCACAATCTTTGTAACTATTAATATTTCAACTATATTTAAATTATAAAAGTGAGTACAACAAAAACATCACCACATACTTAAAAAATGGAAGCATTAACATCATTGTTGGGTACACAGGCTTAAAACAAAATTAATAAGTGACTTAAATTGTTGTTATTTTGTGTTATTAAAAGGTTGAGGTGAAATGGCAAAGATTTGACCCCAAAGTTGATTTTCTTTTACTGCTAGGTAAGAAGAATGACAGTGCTGCTGGAATGAAGGGAGCGACTGAGGCAGGTAAGGTTTGTGAGGAGAAATGAAGAGGATGAAGCCTCGAACAGCAATTTGGAGGAGAATATGCCCTTTACTTAGGAGCAAGGGCTTAGGATGTTGAAATCGGTGTTAGCAGAGAACAAGAGATCCTATGTCCCGTTTACACTATCCCAAATGCAAAATCAACAGTCTCCCACCCTCCTGATATCTTTCATCATTATTTCCTCCTTCTCAGCAGTCCCTTCTCTATACCTGTGTCTGGAGTTGGCTTTGGCTTTTAAGAGATTAAGATTTTATCCTTTGCAGGAAAGTGCAAATTTTAAAACATTTTGCAGATAAAAAGACTTCACCATTTCAAATGTACTGGAGACACTTTTAAATAAGATGTTATTTGCACAGATAATTATATAGATAATTCCAGGGTTCTTGGGAGTGGGTTGTGTTAATCTGGGTTCTGCAGAAAAAAGGATTTAATTATATATATATATATATATATATACACACACATATACATATACATAAATACACACACATGAACACCCACACAAAGATTTATTTAATGAGCGATTGGCTTATGTGATTATGGAGGCTGAGAAGTTCCATGATCTTCTACCTGCCAAGTTGGATGCCCAGAAAGCTAGTGGTACAATTCCAGTTCAAACTGAAAGGCCTGAGACCTGGGAGGGCCAATATCTAAGGGCAGGAGAAGGTGAATGTCCCAGCTCAAGCAGAGGGCAGATTTGCCCTTCCTCTGCCTTTTAATTCAGGCCCTCAGTGGCTTGGGTAATGCCCACCTGCATTGGAGAGGGCAGACTTTCATATTTAGTCTGCCAATTCAAACGCTAATCTCTTCAGGAAACACCCTCATGGACACACCCAGAAAGAACATTTACCAGTTCTCTGGTCATCCATTACACAGCCAAGTTGACACATAAATTTAACCATCACTTGGGGTCAATCCGCTTAATCCACACAAGTTTCAATGGTCTTCCAATGTCCCAAATCACATAGATATAACAAAAAAATTGTAATTATCAGAAATGTTATAGAACTGATCTAAGTACATGAAACCAGCTATGCAAATTGACAAGTAGGTATGAGTAAGGATTCTTTGTTTCCTCAGAAGTGTTAACATTGAAACTTGTTCATCTTGGTAGAAAATAGAAGAGAGAAAAAAACTATGAGAATTAACTTTTTTGAAAAATCAACCATTATCTTGTCTTGATATCCTGTGCCCTCTCCAACAATTTTGTTTTGCTACACCTCTGCAGTATGCTATGACACCTTTTAAATTTGCCCTGTGGGAAAATTTACTTATGTTTCTTCTTGATAATCATGGGTCTGCTCAGCAGAATGAATGTTAAGAGCAGTGGTGCTTTTGATTCAAAAGAATAAAGCAATAGTTAACTGATTATACTCATAAAAGAGTAACATTGCAAATACTACGAATGTTAATATTACCTGTGGTCTTCACACCACACTTTGAAATCCTATTTTGCAATTGATCAGTAATTGAATATAATCAACCATTGATCCATTATATTTATGAATTTAAATATTTATGACTCTATTGCGTTTTGAAATTTGCTGTCTAACTATATTGCCAATGCAATTCCAGAATGCAAAAAGAAAAGAAAGCACTGATAGAGAAGTCAAAATAGAAAGTAAAAACTCTGAGTGTAGTTGTGGCTGAGGGTTAGGGGGCAATGGTGCAGAAGGGAAAGCTGGGATAGAAAATGACGCATGTTAATTCATATAGCAACTGCATTCATCCATTTGAGGTAATGCAAACTCACGATAAAAGTGAAATGACCAAATCCAATTATATGCATCAATTCTGTCTTCTTGAGCAAATATCATTCTTTTGTAAACTGCAATTTTGGCCACTTGTGTACCAACCCTTAATTGTCAGTAATTCTCTAGTTTTCTAGCATTTTGTAATGAGATATTTGGCACACAACACTGCTGCTGCCAGCTATTTACGTTGTAGAATTGAATTACCAAACAGACATAAAAAAAAGTCATGGGAGGCAGCCACTTGCAGCGTTCCTAAATATTTTGTTCCTTTACTTGATATTTAGATATGACAGATTCTTGACAGAATATGGGATGATCTTGAGGTCCCAGGCCGGGGCTGCTACTTTCCTTTCCAGGTCACAATCTCAGAAAGAATTATAGAAACCTCTCCTTTATTAAATGATACTGGTATAAACAAGGGCAATCATGGCTGCTTCTGTTGGTTATTGAGGTATTGTTAAAACTCTCCATTTATTCTTAGAAATAACATTTTTAATAGGAACAAAAACTGGTCATAATGCACAAACCAATCTTTCCAAAAGTATCTGTACATACTTCCAAGGGACTGTAATCCTTAATGTTTTTTTTCCATATAATTAAGTCAGCAGATCGGTGGAAATGTTTAGGAATTACTAATGTCATGAGCAATCCAGGGTGAGTATGGTTGGGAGAGCTACCTAGATTATTTCACCATTTTCTTTAAAAAGAAAGCCATTGCACCTGTTCTTCTCAAAGATGCCTCATGGCTTTCTAAAAGTGACCTTTAGTGGCATTTTGAATTGGTTAGTAAAAATGATGGCTCGTGCATGAGAGCTGGGCCTGGGTCTCGGACACTTGGCTTCTCCTGTGCTCCTCACTAGTAATGAAGTTCATTACACAGCCTGGGGTTTGAGTTCCTTGTCTGTTAAATGAAGAGATTAAATTCAATTGGTAAAATACCTTCACATCTCAAGTTTTCTTAACTGCTGGTGATCTGTAAGTTGTGTATTTTCTCAAACATTTCCTTGATCATGGTTATTTGAAGCTAATTTTATGAGGTCTTTACTGTTTTCTGTTTGTTGCCCTTTTTAAGTGGATTTTTAAAAATTTCACAATATTAAAGGGATACAAATATTTTTTGATACATGGCTTGAGTCAGTGCTATAAATGTGCTCATTCCCAGAATAGTGTTCATTGTACCTGCTAGGTGGGTTTTTGTCCCCCCCCTCTTTCCCCTCCCCCATGCTTGACTTCCAGTAACTTTTCATTCCCTCTGCATGTTTGTGTCCATCGGTTAGTTCCAATTTATTAGAGAGTACATGTGGTGTTGGTTTTTCCATTCTTGAGATACTTTGCTTAGGTAATGGTCTCCAGTTCCATCCAAATTGCTGCAAAAGGCATTAATTCATCCTTTTTATGGCTGTGTAGTACTCCATGGTATACAAATACCACATGTTGTTAATTCATCCATGAATTGATGGGCACTTGGGTTGATTCCACATCTTTGTAATTGTGAATTGTGCTGCAATAAACATTCAAGTGCAGGTGTCTTTTTGAAAAAAATGACTTCTTTTCTTTTGGGTAGATACTGAGTAGTGGGATTGCTGGATTGAATGGCAGGTCTACTTTTAGTTCTTTGAGAAATCTCCACACTGTTTTCCATAGAGATTGTACTAATTTACAGTCCCACCAACAGTGTATAAATGTTCCTTTCCTTCCTCATCCATACCAGCATTTATTGTTATTGGATTTTTTAATAAAAGCCATTCTAAGAGAGATAAGGTGATATCTCATTGCGGTTTTAATTTATATTTCCCCAGTGATGAGTGATGTTGAACATTTTTTCCTGTGTTTGTTGGCCATTCATCTATCTTCTTTTGAAAAAAAAATCTGTTCATGTCTTTTGCCCACTTTTTTATGGGGCTGTTTGTTTTTTTCTTGCTGATTTGTTTGAGTTCTTTGTAGATACTGGATAACCTTTTTTTGGATCTGTAGATTGTGAATATTTTCTCCAATTCTGTAGATTGTCTATTTACTCTGTTGATTATTTCCTTAGCTGTGCAGATTTAACTGGATTTTTTAAAAAGTCAGAATATGAGCTATTTTGAAATGAATAGTTTCTTTTCTTATTTCTTTTATTGTTTGACCCACCTTTATCTTCTATTATTTTTGAATTATAAAAAAATTGAATTGCTGCTAAATTGAATTATAAAAAATTGAATTGCTGCTAAATTGAAAAGACATTTTAAAAGATTCTTTTTTCTGATCTTTCCCTGTTTGGAATGCTTTATTTTAGAGTGTGATCCTCTTTGCCTGTTCTGACAATGTTCCATTTTGTTCACGGTGATCCTAAGAAGATCTTTCAGAAATCATCATTCTGCCCATCCTATTGCTTTTACATTTTTTTATTGCATATTCATTAAGGCCTAGATTCTCCATTCAAATTTGGAATCTCTTCCAAATTATATTGTAATTCTTATTTATTTTTTAGGTTTAATTAACATTCTATTTAGTCCATTTCTGTCTGAATATTCACCACCTTATGTGCAAAACTAAATGTATTTCCTTTCCACCTGTAATATGAGATATATATATCATATTATATATATATGTGCCTGTATATATATATATATATATGTGTTGGTTTTCATCCATAGGTCTTTTGTTATAATGTTGGGTCCTTCAGGCCTCAGAAGCAGGCGTCAGAATCTCTTCCTCTCTGATCTTCTCCTTCCCTCCTTTCACCAGCCTAAGGCAGGATTCTAATACCCCCGCCCCTCATTTTGTGTCATAAGACCATCATTTTAAAGGGGTCCTGCCCCATACCCTGGAGGAAGGAATGCTGCACTGACAGGCCAAGAAGAATCTGAACAGACAGACCTTGCTGGGTTTCCCCACTCAGCCTATTAGTATTAGATCATACCCTTTTTGCCCAATCACATTTCTATATGATGGTCACTCATGCCTATCTAATGACATCTCCATAAAAGGCCCGAGAAAACAGGGTTCAGGGAGCTTCCAGATAACAGAACACATGCAGGTTCCTGGAGGAGGGCACGCCTAAGGAGTACATGGAACTCTGGGCCCCTTTCCCCATATCTTGCCCTATTTATCTCTTTATCTGTGTCATTTGTAATATCCTTTATAATAAACCAGTAAATATGTTTCCTGGAGTTCTGTGAGCCACTCTAGCAAATTAGTCAAACCCATAGAGGAGGTTGTAGGAACCCCAATTGGAAGATGGTTAGTCAAAATTTGTTCCAGAGGCACAGGACTTGCAACTGGTGGGAAAGGCATGGGGCAGTCTCGTGGGACTGAACCCTCAATGCAGGGGATCTGACGCTATCTCCAGGTAGATAGTATCAGAATTGAACTGGAGGACACCCAACTGGTGTCTGCTGCAGAATTGATTGCTTGGTATGTGTGGGGAGAAACCTCTACACATTTGGTCACGTAAGTTTTCTGTGATGATTGTTGTTGGTGTGATAACAGAGGAAAAACACGGTTCATGTTTTTTCATCAGACCACCCTGACATTCCTTTCTTTTCTTAGATACTGGCATCATTATCCACAAAGTCTCCACTGCTAGAAACTTTGGCAGCACTCTCAGCCTTTCCTTCTTTCTTATTCCTCATCCCATGGGTCACCATCCTCACTGCTACAGCCTAGGGTTGTCCATTCCCATTCCAATTCATAACCCTACCCTCACTTCCAGAGATAGAGCTGTTATAAAGTAAAACTATGTGAGGGGAGTTCCAAGAGATTGAGGATGCTTGCAAGAAGGGAGATTGACATCTCTTTTCTCAGTTGGCCATTTGGTTAGGCTGCTGATTTGTTCATTTTCCCTGCATCTACCTGGGTAGAGCAAAAGTAATTCAAGAGAAAGAGACAACAGCACAGAGCCAGGGAAGAGTGTAGCAGAGCAGCCTGTGGCTCTCCATTTGCTGTCACAAAACTGTGTGCATTCCCTATGGGGCAGTGAACATCACCGAGGCCTAGAGGCTAGAGCAGGGGACTCAAAAGGGGATGTGTGGCATTTTCATGGGGGCTGGAGCTAGATGATTTGGAAGACATTGAGGTGGAACTGCTTGGAGGAATGGGGATCCACAGCAGCTAGAAGAACAGAGACAGGCATCCCCCAGAATGCCTATAGCATTAGACCTTGAAAATGAAGGGTGGAGGATGTCTCTCAGGGTGGAGCTGTGTCTAAGAGCATATCATGGACACCCGCAGCCCTAGAAACAAGGTCAAAGAAGGGGAAGAAGACTAGGAAAGGGAAACTTGCCTTTTCCTTCTTCAGGTCCCCATAACACAAAACTGGGCTGCAGCGGGTAAATGCATATCTTTAAATGTGGTAGAAAATGCAGAATTACAACTTTAATAAGTTGTATGTGGAAGTGCTTGGGAGATTTTGAAATTTGCCCAAGATATGATTTAATATATGTCCACCAGATGGGGAAATTTGACATAGCTCAAGGGGCAATGATTCGAGGAAAAATTTGTATCATGTTTTGACCCTACCGATCTGAGATAATTGAATAAATCACTTGGTTCTCACTTATCATACTGCATGATATTTTTCTACTTACCTGTCTATTCCCTCACCCAGGGCATCTGTCTCCATAGTACTTTGCATTTCATACATGCTCAGAGATATCTGTTGAATGAATAAGGGAAACACATGCGTGAACAAATCACTGTTCCAATCAGTGCATGAAGGGAGATATGAGGGACACAAAAAGGGGAAGAATTATGCAAAAATAATAATCTGCTTTCTTAAGGTAATAGGTGCTATTCAAGTAGTGAAATATGTATATTCATAGCTGAAACTGAGATTCATAATCAGCTGCCTAAATGTACTCCATCCTACTTCCCTCTCTGTCCTGGCCTCCTTTTTAACTTAAAATCTTCCACTTTTATAAAAGATTGCTATTATGCTTCAGATTGCCTCTTGCATTTCTGGTCATAGCCTGCTGACTGGCTAGTTCTCTGTGTGTTAACCACTATTTAGTTGTGTGAAGATGAAATGTAAAACTTTGCATTAAAAGAGGCCGTCTTTTTTCTGGGTCATCATTTTCCCTCTCCACATTTCTCAATGCAATACTCTCAAATCATCTCACATAGCTCGCTTATCTGGTTTGGGGCTGCAGACATGAGCTTGTCATGGTCTCAGACTCAGATCTATGTGAGGCTCTTTCAGGAGGTGGAATATATACTACTTTTCTTCTTTTAAAAATTGTACTTTCCATTGCTTTCTGCTTTAGAGCTGCAAACCAATACTGCCATCCACTGTTTCTTTGAATAATCTTTTCCCCACAGTTCTCACCAAGATGTTTTGAAGAAAAATCTGACAACAAAATTAAGTCCTCTGAAAGGATGGGCAGTGTTAATTTTGAGCAAGTACTGCACCAAAAATCATAAAGTAGTCAAACGTCATGTCCTATCTTCTTTTTCCAAATGTCTCAATGGAGAAAACACATTCAAAATGTAGCCAAATAAATGAGCAGTCTATAGAGTTATCGTCTTCCTGGATATTACAGGAAGGAAAAGTCACCTAATTCCTCTTTGATCACTGTTTAAATTTGCTTCATTCAGCTCCCTAGGCTCAGGGCCATTTTTCATCCCAATCGTATTCTAATGCTTCCGGAAGAAAGCTCGTCTTCTCCTCCAAGCCAGCAGAGAAGGTATTTCTGTCTGTCTCACATTCCTGTCAGAGAAGCCCTCCAGCTCCTCCGGAGAGGAGTACATATTGCTCATGTCTAACAGCTCTAACTGATTTTATGCCTTTCCATTCTGACCACACCTATCCCACCTTTATTACGTATCTCTTTTTATCTTCAGTTCAGCTTTCAACTAATAAATCTGTAACTAAGATTATGAGACTTTTTTAAAAATTTATTTCTCATATAAAATAGAATTAACTTTTCACAAGACACAGGTAAAATCAAGGGGCCAAAATCTGAGGCAGGTAAAGTCATCGTTGGAAGGCTTTGAGGTGACCTGGTCCAGTTCCCTGATTCTACGCGTGAAGAACCTGAGACTCAGAGAAGCAAAGTAAACCCCCAGAGCCATGGAGTCAGTAAGTGCAAAGCCAGTAGCCACGTCTAAGCCTCTCAGCCCCTGGTCAAAGACTTTTTCCTACAAGATGCACCTCCCAGAAGCACAGTCCATTTCCCTGCTCCTGGGCTACTGGATATCTTAAATGGCATTTTTAAAAAAAACATAAACCTTTCGGAAGATGTCTTTGTTCCTCCGTGCCTCTCATCGCTCCTCTTGCCTTCCACCTCCTGAAAAAGCAAATTGCCGGCAACAGTCACGTCCTTCATCCCTTTCACTCAGGAGAGGGGAAGGTGTGGGAGCTGATGGCCTGGAAAGGGGGGACACAGAGGAAGACTGTGCCTTTTAGTCCTGTTTTAGTAAGAGGACAATTGAATGTTATTTTACTTATTCGGATTTATAGCTCCTACACAGGAGACCTAAATTCCTTCATTCATTCAGGCACCATTTATGTCCGAACTGTTCTTTAGATTTATGCAGGTCATCTCTCCTTATTATCTCTGGAAATAGCCCTAAAGCAGGCCGAGCGGTCATATTGGAAAGCTGAGTAGCTCACTCAGTGTTTGCTCAATGCTATGCATTAAGCAATCATAAACTCCTTTAAAAAACACACCAATATGTGATTCCTGTTCCCATCACCTTCCAATCCAATGAAGTGTTGGCACTTTTTACTTTCAGGATTGACATTGTGTGGGTGTGAGGCTGAGCTATACACAATTTTACTGCAGAAAATGATGGTGCTGGAGTGCTTTAAGGAAAATCATTCTGTTTTCAAATAACTTAGAATTTTTTGTAAATAAATGATTATCAAAGATAAAAGTGATTTAAAGAATTTATTGGAGGCTGGTAGGTATAAAATACGCTGTGAGCAAAGGATCACGGTGGACAGAAAAGGGCACTAGTCAGTTTGGTTGTAAGGTGAAAGGTAGTAAAAAAATGACTATTTATCAAACTAATATTATGTACCACACATTGTATTAGGAATTTTGAATGTATTATCTCATTCTTCATAAAGCTGCTGAAGTAATTGTGGTTATACCCACTTTTCAGGTAAATAAACTAAGACTAGAAGAACAAGGGACTTCCCTGAGGTTACTTCGCAGATGAGGGTCAACATGAGGGATGAGTCCAGGTGCATCCAAATAGAAAACTTATAGAAGCAAGTGAGCAAAGACATACGCTGGCAACGGGAAGTTAATTTACTTATCTGGAATGGAGAATTTATAAGGAATATTGGGGCAGGGGCCTAGAAAGATAGAAGTTCTGAATGCTAGATTGAAGTTATGTCATTTTATTCCATATACAATGATGAATCCTTGGTGCTTTTTGAAATTGGAAGGGTCATCCAAGTTGGGTTTTAGGAAAAGCAATCTGGGATTTATGTGCAAAGTGGACATTGCAAATGGTAAGACCAAGCCCAGAGCTATTGCAATAGCTCAGGAATAGGACTACAGTAGGCCTCTCCTTTTTCGCAGCTTTACTTTCCATGGTTTTAGTTACCCACAGTGAGCTGTGGTCCAAAAATAGGTGAATACGGTACAAAAGATGTTTTGAGAGAGAGAGAAAGAGAGAGAGAGAGACCGTATTCACATAACTTTTATTACAGTATATTTTTATAATTGTGCTATTTTTAGTTATTGTTGTTAACCTCTTACTGTGCCTAATTTATTAATTAAACTTTATTATAGGTACATAACTATAGAAAAAATAGTATTACAGTCATCAGCCCTTCATATCTGCAGGTTTTGCATCCACAGATTCAACCAACTGTGAATCAAATATATTTTTTAAAAAAATCCCAAATAATAATACAATAATTAAAAATATTATAAATTTTAAAATATGGTATAAAAGCTATTTATATCACATTTACACTGTATTAGGTATTATAGGTAGTCTAGAGATGATTTAAAGTATATGGGAAGATGTGTGTAGGTTATGTGCAAACACCGTGCTATTTTATATAAGGGACTTGAGCATCGGTGGATTTTGGTATCTAAGGGGAGTCCTGGAACCAATCCCCTGCAGATGCCAAGGGATGACTCTATAGAGTTTGTACTCTCCAAGGTCTCAGGTATCTGCTGGGGGTCTTGGAAGGTATTCCTCATGCATCAGGGGGAACTACTATAAGGGTAAGATGAGAAGAAACAATTTACATAGGGTGACCTATGTCTTCTTCCATTTGCACTGCTATAACAGAGTATCATAGAGCGGGTGGCTTATAAATAACAGAAATTTATTTCTCACAGTCCTGGAATCAGGAAAGTACAAAATCAAGGCACTGGAAGATTCAGAGTCTGGTGAGAGCCAGCTTCTTGGTTCATAGACTGCTGTCTTCTCTCTGTAACCACACATGGTGGAAGGGGCAGGGAATTCTCTGGGGTCTTTTTGATGAGGACAGTAGTTTCATTCATGAGGGCTCTGCCTTTATGATCTAATCATCTCCCAAAGACTCCACATCCAAATACCATCACATTGGGCCTTAGGATTTAACGTATGAGTTTTGGAGGGCACATTCAATCTGTAGCATCTTAAAACATAAAATATAATGGCCTGACAATGTCAATAATTTGTTCATTCATTTATTCATTCATCACACTAACATCAGTGTGATAGGTATTGGTATCTTCAGTAAGGAACCCAATATTTTTTAATTAAACATTTTTGTCTTAGTCCATTTTTGTGGTGCTATAAAGGAATATCTAAGTCTGAATAATTTATAAAGAAAAGAGGTTTATCTGGCTCACAGTTCTGTGTGCTGTACAGGAAGCATGGCACCAGCATTTGCTTGGCTTCTGGTGAGGGCTTCAGGCTGCTTCCACTCATGGGGGAAGGTGAAGGGGAGCCTGTGGTGCAGGGACCACATGGTGAGAGAAGAAGCAAGGGAGAGGAGGCAGAAGGTGTCAGGGGAGCAGGTAGTACCATCACCTGCTCCCCCTTTGCCTTCAGCTTTGATTGGAAACTCCCTGAAGCCCTCACCAGAAGCTGATGCTAGCCTAATGCTTCTTGTACAGCCTGCAGAACCATGAACAAAATAAACCTCTTTTCCTTAAAAATTACTCAGTCCCAGGTATTTTCTTTAAAGCAACGAAAAATGGACTAACACAAGATCAAATTTCAATATGAGGTTTGGAGGGTCTAAACTTTAGCAACTTTGAAATGTACATTCATATGCAGTTATAGGAAATAATGCAGAGGAATCCTGTGTTCTCTTTTTCTGACTTATCCCAATGGTAATATCTTACAAAATTACTATACAATATTACAGCCTGGATATTGACATTGACACATTCCCATTATCATATTCAGATTTTCCTGGATTTGCTTATATTCCCATGGGTTTAAAAAAATTCTCATTTATTCTATCAGCATAGTACATTGGTACTACATCTAGTTAATCCGTTTCTATCACAAACCCTCTCCAGTTCCCCAGCTCACCACAAGGAGAGTCTAAGAACCTTGTTATATGCACTATTGACCAGCCCTTCCTTCACTCTGGTCCCAAACCAATAGTTCTGAAACTGTGTTTAAATCTTGCTTCCGGTGGTTAAAACCTGCTTCTCCTTCCCTTAAGCTGGATTTTATCTATCCTGAAAGTTTTGGGTGCTTGTTAGGTGTTTTTCTTCCCTCATTCAAGTAAATACAGTCCATTAATATACTGGACTGGTCCTCATTCTTAGAAAGCTATATATTCTGTTGGTTTCAGGGCCCACATTCTTCTCTCTTGCATGGATGTATATACTTAAAGACCCCTAAATGCAACATATCAGACGCACAGATGTTATTTCTGATTCAAATTGACAGTATTGATTTTGGGTGACGTTCTTAACTTCTCTGGGCCTCTCAATATTGTTGCCTCTTCCTCTTTATCTTTTCCTAGCTTTATTGAGATATAATTGACAAATAAAAATTATATATATTTAAAATGGGCAATGTGATGTTTTGATATACCCATATATTGT